>JACJUY010001056.1:63906-93027 GCA_014220935.1 Platorchestia sp. MABIK | reverse complement strand
TTGCCCCAGTGTGATTTAAAATTAAGTCCCTTACTTATGAATTACTATGAATGACAGTGTTTTCACCAACTCATTCCCAGTCTAAATTTTTATTCGCCTGCATGCATGTTTTTTGCCGCCTAAGCGATTTAAGCGATTAAATCGCTTAGGCTGCGAAGAACATGCATGCAGGACTGAAAAGTTAGACAGGGTTATTTTCAGTTTTGATCAATGTTAATTACGCAATATACTCGAATATACGGCTGTCATTGACTGCGAAATTTTCAAGGTAGAAACTTGGGATTGTTCGTTTTTTGTGCGCTGCCTATGTTTATTTTTATGATGTACCTTCAAAATGCGTCCTCAAAATATTCTTAGTTCCATCTCTTTATCTTTCATTTCGATAGGCAAGCGAGTACTACGCGCTAATGTTCTGCATATCGTTCAGCAACTCATGGTTATTCTCTTCTAAGAGTGTGCATAGTTTTACATTCTTCTTTTGAAATAATGAAACACTCGTGAAGACGCTTTAAAAACCTAAAGCATGACATTATTGGGGATATTTTGTCCATATAAATTCTCTAAAAAATTGTTATTTTTTCACATTTTCAGCGCTGAATTTGTAGCAAATTGCACCCTACAATTATTCAGCTTGTAGGCTCGTACATGCGTAAAATATCCACTAATAACCCGCAAATTGCAGGCCTGTGCGGCATTTGGGCGATGATCGCCATCGGCCTCTTCGTGAAGGCGGATAGCCTCATCGAGATGACGGGCGGCAGGTCTGGGATCATCAGAGGTGCGGCCGCTAAGTGCAAATGCAATTTGTGGAGAGGCTTGATGTCTTCAGCGTATATAATTCAATTTTGCACAGCTACTGCGGATGTTCCTGATTTCTAGGGTTTTGAACAATTAAAATAATTCTAAAAATTTATGCACCACAAACGATACAGCCGTTGATTGTTTTCAAGTCTAGCTCAATTGACACATTTGAGTATAGCTACTTGTGGCCCCGCATTTCTTCAGCAACTTCTAGGGCAACTTCTAAGGTGTGCAATTATATTTATCTTAAAATTCACTTAACCTAGGTGCGCACAACACTGATCAGTCAAATCAGTCTAATTGTTTTCTAAAATATAGTTCTAAATGTATTGCCAATAATTCTACTAATTTATTTTTATTCATAAGTGTTCAACTAAACAGGTTGAAAACATGACTTTTTTTTCTAAGCCTTTTTTTGAGAACAACGCTGGTATCCCAATTGTCATCATGCCCAGCTCCGTCTCTGTTCTACGGTCCTTAAGGGCAGTTGAGCGTAGCTTGTAAGCATTTAGTCATTTACTAGCTGCAGTTGTGCTTTGTTGGATTTCAGTTTTACCGACTATTTAATTGAACGAGGATAATTGTAGTAGTCTGTGAAAACTGTGGCAAAAATTCTGCATCCGGCTCAAATAAAAAAAACCTGGTGGAGCCACTTATGAAAAGACTGTTTATTCATGAACACGTTAGAGTGCCCATTTTAAAGTTCTAGAATCAAAAGAAAAAACAAAATGAAACTTAGACCCTCACCACGGCTCCGATTGTTTCACTTAAAACGATTTAGAATGAGAGATCCTCACTGTTGGGGATAATAATTTAAAAGTATTTATTGCCCTCAGATACTTCATTGCATTCAATTAGTGCACAAAATATTGCTAATAAAATGCATCAGTTTCAACAGTGTTATTGAATTTTCCATTTTTGATCACCTAATTTTTCCTTTTTTCAGGAGGGGGATTCTACTTGTTGGGTGTTCAAACCCTGGCATGTGTCGTCGTAATTGCGTGGAGCATGTCGGTTACTTTCATCCTGCTTAAGGTAGGTACTACTCAGAATGAAAAACCTGCATAGTATTATAAATAAGACATTTCTCACATATTCCATGCTCATTTCTTTAAATCATTACTGACAAAATGTTTTTCAGTGAATGAACACCATTCTAATTGTACAGAATGACGGTTTTAACGGTAGCTTATTTTCTTTTCCTAGCTCATAGATAAGCTACTGGTGCCCATCCGCATGAGTGAGTGGGAGGAGCTTGTGGGTGCCGACTTTGCAGAGCACGGCTTCAGGCGACGGGACGCCGGCATCACGAGAGCGACTTCAGTGCTGGGCTTCAATCACCACGGCCACGATTACTCTACCATACCAACTCAAGGGGACAATCCTTGTGAGTCGTGTTACTTGATTGAACATCAGAATAAATTAGTTAGTTTATGGCCATGATTGAAAATAATTTTCCGAGAGCTAATTTTGTAATCTACACAAACTGTGTACTTCTCCATGCCGACTAATAAACATTCTTTATCATTTGTATTTGTGTTGGTTAAAAAACTGTATTATCACACATTTCAGTTTAGGAGCTAAATACTGTATGATGTAGAATTTCAAGAGACAGTTCTCGTGTTTGCTGTTGATAGAATGAATCACTTATTGCCGTCGTAGCTGCAGTGATGGTAAATATGAGGAGCAAAAAAATTTTTTTTTTCAAATGTGTTAAAATTCTTAAAAGTTGACTCGCTCCGCAGGTCACGTGTCAGTGCTGCAAAGACTGACCGACCTGCAGTCGCGGCGCGGCTCTACGCTCTCAGCGGCCCTGGCGCAGGTCACGAAGAGGTACGCGGCCACAAACAAAGCTAAAGATCGATTTGCTCGAAAACAAGGACCCCCAAAGAACAACCTCCTCGAAAACCTGATCCATCCCTTCTCAAACAACGCTCAATCACCTCCTACTTCGGCCAACAAGAGCACGTCTGCCAGGACTCTTTTGTCTTCCTCAAATTCTCCGCAGAGAGCGTGGCATGAAGGCGATTAATTCTATTGGAACTGACGCCTATGAATACTAACAATGATGCTACTAATACGAAATAACTCAAGACTTGCAGTTTTTAGAATTTGATGACGTTACTAGCTCACTGGAATCGCCTTTCAGTTATGGTGAGCTCTGCTACTGCACAGTTCCTAAAGACCCCTGACCAAAGTACGGCCAGATGCCACTGCAAAGATTTTTGTGTACACGATTTAATGAGTCCAAAAGTACTGATTCTTCTTCATATATGAAAGCTTAATTACATTTATAGAGCATCTAATCAGCCCGAAATTGCGTTTTAGAAAAATTTTGGTAAGAATCTCCACACGGGTTCTTCGTCGCAAAAATTATACCACAGTTGCAATTGAACGACGGAAACGTAAATTGACTTCAAGAATTTTTGAATGAAGCTGTGCTCATTGAAGTTGTCATATATGATCTACAGAAATATTTGATCAGCTCAATGCTGGGAAAAGGAATTTTCCTTACCCTATGCAGGAATGTTGTGTTGGATGAGACTGAGGTAAGAGGTGTAATTGGGAAAATTGTAAGTTGCCTTTGGCTTTCCGCTTTTTGAGTTGATATTTGCGTTCATTTGATAGTAGGGGTGGAACTACTACGATCGAGGAATGCTAAGTCTACTAAAGGTCTGACTCGACCTCCACCGGTGTCTGGTTTTGTGGTCTGAAGAAATTTCCCTTCTGAAATCCATCTCTCTTTGAGGGTATAGAAAATTCTATTCCTGTAAAAACCTTTCTTCTTTGTGGCTTGATGAAATCAACTTTTTGTTCTCGGAGAAATTTGTTCTTTGTGCATTAATTGTGCGTTTCACCAAAGAGTTTGTTAGCACCTTATCTAAGTCATGCCTCGCGCAGTTCAGCAGCCGTCTTTAGTCCAGGATTGAGGCAGCAGCAGGCCGGAGGTGCCAGTCAAGTTCCAGCACCGGCACGTCTGTATGTACACCTATGGCCTCATTCTCTTCCTCCTTCATACTCGTAGTTAACGAAAGGCTTATAATATTTTCGATTATTTCTGGCTAAACGAGTTTTCAAATATCTTTTTTCATCAATGCGCGACACGAGCTAACAAATTTACAAGAATCTCGCTGAATTAGAAAAATTCTTCCTTCATGAGAAGATTGCCGATCATAGGCTCGCCGCAAAAGATCTGAACTGCCCAAAATTTTCGGCGAACGGGAATAGTAGGTTTTTAATTTACCTGGAACAATTTTTGCGATAATCTAATTCTGGTTACTGAATGTACAACGTATTGTCAAATGGAGTGAGATTTCCTTCTACCCACAGCTGTTGAGCACGAGATTCTGGTCTTTCACGCCGAGCTTTTCGGAAGAGCTTATCGATCGAAGAAAAATTGTTGGCACCCGTGAAATAAGAATGTATCATTCAATGAAAGTAGTTCATGATTATTGTAGCATACAATTCTAATCTATCTTTTGGAATTGATTCCCTCGCTAACGAGCATTCCGATTAGATAATATTCAACGACATGCCTAATGAACATTTCTTTGGAGAACGTGTAATTTTCAGCATTCAGCTTACTATATGACATTTTCTTTCGTGCTACTCTACTAAAGTTTCCTTCTGAACGTTGGATCAAGTGAGCGATAATAGTTCACTGTTGTCTGTACTTGGAATCGAAAATTGGCATAATCATTTGGAGTGAGGCTCCGCTTTTTAGTTGGTGATTTGTGGTCACGAGCAAAGTGTGCGTGTGAATTGACTTCATTCGGCTTGAGATATGCTGCTCATTAACAAGTTCCTTTTCAGCTGTTCTGAAGAATTAGAAGTTGCGTAGAAAGTTCCTATTTTGAATTTCGCTAGTTATAGAATTATATTACATAGTTGAAGAACAGACAGCAGGCAGCGCCTGAATGTTTCACTCAATTAAAAAATTAATGATCTCCTAATGTCACCAATCACGTTTTTCAATTATTCTTTTACACAATTATCACTGTCTAGTATACCAGTACGTAATAAAACAAAACTGGAGAACTTGCGCACTCAAATATAGATCGTCATCTATTTCGAACTGCATTTTCACTGAATCATCAAACCTCACAATGATTTTTGTTCGAACTTATCCCTTTATTGCCAAAATATTGTCAGAATTTTACCACAAATGAACAATCCTGACATGATGCTTGACCTTACCTCAGTCGTTTTTACAGTCGCCACAATTTTGGTCAAAATTCTGCCACTAATTTACAATGACTTTCGAGAGAGCCTTCTTAAATTTTGGCTCATCTCGTCACGATGTAATAGGTGCCCAGTTAATAATCGGTGCAGATTCTGCTTTCAATTCTTGTTTGGCGCAGTGAGAGTTGCCAATGCAGAATATGATTGTGTGGCAGTTATTCTGGTCGCAACGGATCAGTAGTGGCCAACAGTAATTCAGTGCAATAAAAATTACATTCGCCCAACTTAAGTACGTGTGTATATCGCGTCCGAAGCCACTGCGAACAAATAGTGGCCACTGGTTATCTACTCACCACATTTCGATGTCCTTCAGAGGAGTTCGGAGACAGAATTACTGCATAGGCCTCCGCGTCCAAGGGTGGAGAAAACATCTGTAAAACAAATCGGATATCTGTGTTGCAGCGCAGCCATTGCTACGTCACGCTAATGATACTCTACCGACACTGAAAAGCGTCTGCAACTGTTTTCGGCATGGAAGGATTACTGCCTTGGCTCAATTTGATCTAGAATAATTTTTGGCGTCAGACAACTATCTTCAACTTTTTCAGACGCTCAGAAGGCACAAAGTTAGTTCATGATTCCCATAGCAAATATTTTTCTGGCAAGATGTATCGTTTTGGAAATATTGTACGATGACTCCTTTAGATTTCGAACTTCATCAATCATATGCATGTTATTTTCAATTTAGCAATCTCAGGTAGTGCTTCTGCCGAAATATGATACTCCAGGGTTTCTCAATGCTCATTTCTTATTTTAGAAACAATAATAAATATTAGTTCCTACTATGCACTGGAAGAAGTGCAGCTCTTAATAAAGCAACGGAAACATTGAATAAAATATTTACCCTTCGCTAATTTTTTATGCATAGTAGACTGAATAATCCCAGCAGAACATTTGAAACTTTTAGCAATAACTTTTAGGCATGAGAAACTGAGCAAAAAATGTAGGATTAGCCTTGCGACTTCAATTTAAATGTTTATTGTTTAATGGACCGTCCTTCAATTAGGACTTTTCTGTTGATTTCTCATGCACACGATTTACAATTTGCACTACAACCTAACATGATGTACTCAGTTAATTTGAAAAAGAGAACTTAGTTACCCATTTCTTTTGATGTTAGAAAATTTCTACGCTTTGTATCCTTGTTATGAGGAAAGGTCTCTTCGGTCACACTGTTGAGGTCACTAACCAGCTCACTGCAGCACACCTCGTGTTAGTGAACGTGTCATCGTTGAATCTCATAATACAGTTGCTGAGTAGCGAGTAGGCGACACGGCTTCACATAATTTAAAAGTTAGTGGAGACATGAAGCAACCGATCACATTTCCTTTAGGTACTAAAAGTTAATTAAAAAAAATTCTTGAACACTTGGATAGTTTTTTCAGAGCTCTGTCAAAGTTGTGTTAACTCAAATGTGTGAATTTTCAACTGGGTTTAAAAGCTTTATAGATAGGTATTATGCCTTCAAAATCGCATATAAAAGCTAAGTGAAGCAGTCACAGGAAAAATAATTTTAGTGACTGGCTGAGTTAGCGAAGAATTATTAAGTTCAGAGTGAAGTTGCAGTAGAGCAGGAGTTTGAATTTGGAGTAATTAGGCTTACGGAGTAATGGAGTAATAAGGGTAAACAAGTGGTTAAGAGACTCTTCAGTAAAAGCTTTTTTAATTTTTACTTTTTTATTTGTATCGCCGTTGGCTCAGAAGATATTTAAATTGATCTTTAGTCTCTGCTAAATTATTTTATAAGAAAATTACTTCGTGTTGATCATATCATCGGAAGAAATAATGATAATCAATGCTCTGCATGGGATCAGAATTGCTTACATGATCAATTTTCTCACTGATTCAGTTCTACATTTGAGGAACTTATGAAATCACTAGAATTTAATTCTTGAAAACTAACATGATCCATTCGTGTAATTCTCTCTAGAAATTCAAACGTCACGTGCTAGGCAGGCCATAAAAATAATACTGTGGCGATCAATTTTTAATGGTACGGATGAATTTCTTAACTGTTTCTAAAGAAATCAACGGAAGTTGTAAGATAATCCAAAAAGTCGAGCTAAATTGCATTCACAGATTTGACGATCAGTGAAGTCCACGGACTTTGAAACACACATTTAATTTACTTTGACATTTAAAGGGGCTTTCACACGATCAGTTTTTCCGTCAATCCCACTCACACTCACAGCTCCACAACACCATATTTGGGCATGCGTGCTCTCTTTGCTCTCTTTTCGTCACTCATTGACTGTAGTGCGTTGACTGCCGCTTTGCTCCTATTTGAGTGTCAGTTTCTACCTACCCGGCGTCAAGCAAGGATGGTCGTTGTCGCTCCTCCGCATCAAATGGTCTCTGCATTGTTTCGAGAAGCGACGGCTTCTTTGATTAGCCAAATTCGAAAGCAGCCTGCTTTATGGATAGTGCAAAGCAACGAATACAAGAGCAGACATAGAAAAAGCAAGTCGCTCAAATATGTTGATGAAACAACGCAAAATTAGTTTAGATGAGAAAGGTTTGAAGAAAAAATTAATGCGCTTCGAAGCCAGGCTTACAAATCTATCATTTAACAGGCGGTAGCCACTGATCTGTATTGATAGCACATATCAGGAGATAGCACCTGATTTAACAGTGCGTATTTTTTCAGTATTCATAATGATGGAAAAAATTGTTGATTTTGTTACAAGCACATCACAATGCATTCGTCTTGTTGTTGCCTCAGCGCCATTTAGAAGGGATTTCTATTCTTATTTAATATTCACGCAAAAAATACTGCAAAGGTGAATTAATCTTGTTTTTTAGAATGAAAACCGATCAATATTCAGTCAAAAGTACGATTTCAATAATTTATTCAGTATTTTCAAAATAATTTCGAAATCTTTGTAAGTAAGTTCTCCTTAATATTTAATTTCAGCATAAAGATGTTACGCGAAGTAAATCTAAACGTTTATTAGTTTACCAGTATCGCTGTAAAATTCACATACAAAATTAGATATTGTCAAGCAGTAATTTGAGAGGTTTATTGTAAATAGAATATTTACGAACGGATGCCATTTTTACGCGTGCATTCCATCATACAGTTCTAAAAAAAATTTGCGTAAGCTTCCAATTGCTATTTCTACATCCTAATCACGGTGATGCTAGGAAATGAACGAATATAGTTCTTCAACAAAAAAATTCAATTTACGAGCTGCACCCATGCTGGTGCATGCACAACTGTATAGAACGGGCGAAAAATATTACCTACACTTGAAGTTATTAGGAAGTACATTATTAGATTCGTAGTAGTTGTAGTATTTGTTAGGTTTGATGTGACCAAATTTTACAAATGCTGAAAAAAAGGATGGAGGAATGCGACAAATAATTAGTGAACGAAATCTGGACATTTAGCCCTAACTCCCTGCAAATCCGGTTATAACTTCCATTTGGTGGATGTTTAGCCTGTCAATCTTTTACCCACTTTCTATTTGCGGTGTTTCTTCGTCTTTTTAACCCCAAAGTCAATGAGTGTGCTTGCTTTGACTACGACGTACCTCTCCCGACAACGCATAGTGAAGCGCTGCCAAGCTTGCCAGCAACGCGCCACTTCAGTCACGAGAACGTACGTGTGAACGCAAGTGTTTTGACCACAGTCCGTTAGTGTGAGTGCGACTTACGGAAAAACTGATCGAGTGAAAGCATCTTAAAGCGAGAGTCAGTACTATTCAAATCCCATTTCAATAAAAAATATTGTTCCAAAGTTAAATATTTACATCTTTTACGCACATATCATCAAATTTATTATATCAAAAACATTGTATTTTGCAAATTTTGTTTGACATATGCGCTCATCGATTGACCAAGAAGTCGAATTCTAAGCGCTCGATTCTTGAGTCAGTCGACATTATTTCATACAAACCTCACGATAAAAGGAGAAAAATTAATCTTCATTGTCAAACTAATTTGACCTAGGATTGAAATTTTGAAAAACTTCAGTTAATTTTTTTCAATTCACTAGTTCATAAAATATTTTTATTTGTATAATTTGAAGATGTTGTTTAACTCCAGCATCGACTGATACTCGCTTCCAACATCCCAAAAATTGGAAACTAAAAAACAAAGTTGGCAGATTTGTTAAGCGTGTCTGAAATTTCACAAACAAGTTACAGAAAGCCATCATTTCTGCGTAAAGCGTAACTAAACTGTTGGTAAACTGGAAGGCGATTGGATTTGCCTCTTTCATCGTTTCAAGGGAGCAGATCGGGCAGAAAAAATGTTAGATGATGAGAGCTCTCATGTGTGAGTGAGTGGCTCAGCATTAAAATAAGTCCTCCATCTCTGCAGGTGAACCATTTTCTTCGTAGGCCTCGGGAATCTAAGGAGTTGAAAATAAAAGTTAGGAATTTATGATCCTCGTATATTCAATCAACAATACTAGAAATTTGTGGATGACAATATTGGAATAAAGGCTTGCTTGAATCAGTGTATGACAGCATCAGAATAAATAGATGATTATATTGCCAAAAATGTGAGACAATATTAGCGTCCTAGTACGACAATATCCCAGTAGATTGTGGCAATATTTAAATTAGAGTATTGTAACAATGGCATGACTGTGTTACGTTATTGACATCAATATCACATGATAATTGATGATTTTTGTTATTTAAAGTAATCTTGATGTCCGTCATAATTTCATTTCAACTCTGCCGTTAAATTGCGGACATAAAAAGGTAGAAAAATTGAGGTTACAATAACCTTAATGAGAACTAAGAACTGATACAGTTTAAATGGTTAGAATATTTCTGTAAGTTTCACACCACTTGGCTGTGCCAACATGATAATTCATGTTTGAATGGCAGTCCTAACATCCGATACTGGTCAGAAGTTAATAATAACGCATATTTTCTTTGTATTAGCGAGGATTTGAATTTGATAGCCGATTTTATGCGTGAGAGAAACGAAATCATTGGAACAAGAAATCGCTGTCTTCTACATCCTCTGGTAGGACAAGAGTGACCATCAAAGTCCCTAAGAATATGCCGAGAGCATTTGGATCTCAAGTTTTGGTTTCCAGTATTTCACGCAGAGCCAAAATATTGAACTGAAAAATTTTCAGCACACCAAACGAATGCATTATGCGGATTTGTGTATCACCAAATAAAATTTGAAACTTGAAGCTAATGACTGAATAGACTCATAAAAAGCCAATTTGAAGAATGAGAACACTCATTATGTTATAGGTCCAGCCACTAAGCGCAGTTATTACTATATTGCTCAGTGGAAATTAGGAAGAGGCGGTTGGGTGCAGGATTTATTAGCACGGTAAGAACAAAATTGGAAAAATAAGTAAACAAGTCCGATAAGTGAGCCTAGAAAACAGAAATGAAATAGAAAGTTACATACGAGCAATATAAGGTTTTCGAGGAAATACAGAGTTATTTAATACCTTTACGCACAGCACCTTAGTAGTGCCTATTTTATACCCTTTGGTAACACTGTTCTGCCGTAGCAGTAGCAACATTAACAGTAAGAGCTAGTCATAAACGAAGACATTTCACTGTCATCAAAGCTACCGTAAATAATAGAGCTCGACAACTATTTACGATCGAAAAATAAGACTAATTTAGAAAAACTGAAACTTCCACGATGGATAATCTAAAATAATCTTTGCGTATTTGGACTTTCAGGTCGTTAATTATTACTAGACTCACGAACAGCATAAAATGAAACGTGAATAACAGTTACCCTTACACTTTCCTCAATTCCTATACAAATTACTACAAAGTCACAGCGGTCCCGAGGGACCGCCCGAGAAGCCCCCGCACACCTGCACACCGATACAACCCACAACAGACTAATAGGGTGCGGCGGCAGGCCAACGCACGTAAATGCAGAGGCGGCTATTCTGCTTGCATAAAGAGAGACCGAAACGGCAACTAAAATTAAAATTTTGTTGAAAATAACACAAACAATAATACACACAAGGAAAAATCCGAAATAAGAAGAGCAATTAAGTTATAGGAACGAAGGCATAATAATTAAAGTTCTTATCACTATGTGCATCGCAGGCACCTACTAGAGACAGGCTGGAAAAACGGCTCTATTACAATTAATATTCGAACAACTTAAAATGATAAATTACGATTTCATAAAGCTGGAGCCAGACAAAGTCCTGTTGATGTCCTAAAGTTAATAAATAGGAGCATAGTGGCTCATGTGGTCAGATAACGCATTGCATGCCTACAGTACAATGAAATGATTGGTTGCACATTGAAATAATATTTTTGATAATATGATATAAGAATTATATTCCCAAGAATTTTTGTCTCTTTCATTCTGGAATGATTGGTAATGCTGACATTAAATTTAGTGTGAGTTCTGAATGCTTCTGCAGCCAGCCGCAGTCTATAAGCCTAGCCTTCAATCTGCATTCTGTCGAATCTGTTGTATTTTTAATTGTATTGGGTTAAATTTCTCAGGGAAAATCATCTCGATGCTGCTCTAATATTTGATAGTGAGCTCATAGGACGTAAGATCTGAAGAAGGGTTGAATTTATGATATTTATAAACTCAGAAAAGGACAGAAGCTTTTACTGAGAAAATTACAATCAGTTTCAATTGAATAAATTTTTCGAAATAATTTTCGTCCACTTCTTTCTCAAACCAATGGGAGTTTCTGTTTATTTTTGTGCTGAAATAATCTAGAGAAGTTTAATCAATTCACCTTAGGTTGTGGTACTCAATTAAACCTAGATCTGAAGAATTCGTTTCTAAGATTAGTTAGGACCAATTTTAACAACACTAATGCAAAAATACATTAAACTTGTAATAACGCCTGGAATAATACCTGGTCGTCTAAGATTCCATTGTTATAAAATAAAAATAATGAGCGTCTATGACGAATAAATTAGAAAAACCTAGAAGCTCATCGATCGAATTCAAGAGATCCTCGGTTACAGATCGCGTTTACCTGTCCTTCAAAAATATGAACAACATCTATTGTAATACATGGAACAAACTTGTTTTCTAGACCTCACTTTAACAGAAGGAAATGTTTATTAGCGCCGGGCTTCTGAGAATAACATCTTACGACAGCACAGCTGCGCAGGCATATTTAGTTGCCTCTGCCAGTGAGCAGCGCATGGGGAAGACGGCATTTCGATCCGGAGAGCAGCCCCTTCTGAAATTCAAAACTCATAATGAACTATCTGAATATTGGAGAACTCATTAGAAAAATTACATGTTGCGTAGAATCAAGAAATATTTTTTGTTTTTTATTCGTTGATTCTTTCTCTATATTGTAAGAGAAATCTTCCTGTCTTTTTACGTCTTTCAAGTTTGAGCAAGACTAATTCAAAATTAAGTAATGGAAAAATTTGAAATTTGATCGAGTAGTTTTCTGTTGATTTTGAGAAGTCTTCAACACTACACTTTTATTTTATTGACTTTCGCAGCATAATATCGCCTGCCGCAAAAGCCGAGAGTTGGAAAAGGAAGACGAAAATTCATTAAACAGTGCCAATGAAATCAAATGAAACAGCTTATTGCAAGTGACATATTTTGGTAATTTTTAGGAGGAAATGAAATGCGAGTACCCAACAATAGATGTATTGGAGTTTTAAGACGACATCGTTGATCAATTCAAGAAATTTATCATTTAGCGACATTTAATTTACTTCTTCAGTGAAAGGCTCGACGCATCCTGGAATAGAAAGATGAGAAAAACTAAGCATAACTCAACCAAGCCAATCGAAAAGATCTATGTTTCAGTTATAGGCAAGTGGCTTTCTCAGCTATGTTCAGTGCCTCAGCTACGTCCAGTGCCTCAGCCATGTTCAGTGCCTCAGCATCAGGAATTAAGTACAGGGATCTCCCTCTGCTCACTCAAAAGGTAAAGAAGGCTTATACATATTACTCGTCGACTCGCCAACGCTGGGCCTCCATTACGCACAAGGAAAAATCTACCAAGCGCCACCGAAGAAGCCGAGATACGCAGCGTATTCTTTTCTGAACAATGTTCAGGTTTAGAGTTACTTTTAATAGTACACGTTAAGATTTCGTATTCTTTTAATTCAAGATATATATAGCTGTATTATAACTTCATTACAATAGTCTAGTTTTACGCATCTATTTGTCGCCTTGAAAAGAGACCATAAACAAGAGTCACTGAGAATCTTTTAGAAAGAGGAAAATAGAGTGAGAAATAGTTCCACTCCATTATACGAAGCAGAAAGTTGAATTGTTAGGAATCATGCAAAATTAGCATGGCCTAGTTACAATTAATTAAATTAAGGGCATCGCCAGAGTTAAGCGTGCTCGCCATAGCCGTGTGTGTATAGGACCTGACTCCGTGCGGGGAGACCCGGGTTCGAGTCTCGGCGCTGGTGGCGATTTTCTCTGTTGGGTATAGGAGAAAAATTCTAAGCACAATACCCCTCTCTACCCAGGTGTCTGAAATGGGTACCGGTCTTTGACCGGGGGAAAGCGTCATGGCGTCCTGGTGTTAGTTTTAAGGCATTTGAAAAACCAATGTAAAAGGTGATATGTATCATGCTTCAATTGGAAATAAAGCATCCGTAGATGCCGATGTCGTTAAAAAAAAAAGTTAACTCTGCTTTCAAGCAGCCAATTTTTGTACTAGGGTAATGTTAAACTTTTAATTCTGCGTGCCGCAGCCGTAAAGGTAATCTGCCACACGAGCAGCCACAAGGTCAGCGCACACCGTTAACGCTTAATTCATTTTATTTCACTAACACTGAGTTAACTCGAATGGGCAAAAAGGCATCAAGCCAAACTCAAGAACTTATTAAAGAGTGGACCAAAAGAAGCGCAAACATGCAAAATAATAACTGAACAGAACGAAATCACATTCACACAGACTAAATATTAAAGCGGAAAAGAAGAACCTTAACGAAAATGAACTCAATATGCTGACAAAAGGATTCTCAAAAACAATTTTCCGCAGCCTTCGCAAGAGCCTCCTATAACACCTCCAATCGCAGGTGTGAACAAATGACTGCATTCAAGCGCACGCTCAATTTTGCATTTCAAACTTGAAGATCACGGTTTGGAGAATTAAATTTACAATAATATCGACAACTTCTCCAAAATTTAATGTGAACAAGATATAACGTGAATATACCAAATTAAAATAGCTAAGCCGACGGAAAGGTTGTACTGGTCAATTATTTAACTGCTTAACTTTTGTTATGTGAGCTTGTTCTCGTTGGTAAAGATGGTTATAGAGTTCAAAGCTTTTACTTTCGTTTCCGCAGCGAAGTATTTTCTGCTATTGAGCTACAGTTGCAACGATGAGGACCCTTTGAATGCTTTGAGAATGTTTGTTCCGACTTACGAAGTCTGCGTCGTAAATAATGAAGAAAGTTTGCAGGATATATGGTATAATATTAAAGTCAAGTGTATGGTTGGGTTAGGTTATATAAGGTGATGACAGAGATGTTTGGTTCCAATGGAAAGGAAAGAAAATATTTCAAACAATTCTGCGGCAACCGCTCAAAATCACTCAACAAAAACCAAAATGTAAGTAGTGAATAAAATATGTTTAATTTTCTAGCGAAGAAAATTTCAATCTTCGATAATTTTAAAAACTGAAATTTAGTTTGTGAAAATGTTTTTCAAGTTTTACTAGACAAGCGTCTCACGTGTTCTCATTTTTATTTTTTTGTACTGCAAATAGTAATTGTAAGTAAGTCGTTGTTATGAAGAACTCACTATCATGTTCTCATTATTATTTACTAGTACACCCTTGTTTTTTTAAAAGGGGGGAGGAGGTGATGATACGCTGCTGGCGCTGCGAGAAGGTCGAGGTGTAGGGTTTTTTTGGTGTACGCGATCCGTCATAAATGACTGGAATCGATAATTTCCTTAAAAAACATGCTTCAGATGTGGATCAAAAACAGATATATCCAACCCAACAGAACCCGCGATTAAAATACTCTTAATCTTGTGCACTGGTGAAACTCCTATCAAAAATAGTCATTAAGCTTCCTTGNACTCTGAATCTGCTGGGTTAATGTACCGAAAATAAATGAAGTTGATGAAGCTTGTATCACAGATACGCTCATCACACACTTTCGGCTGGTGGGTGGGACCTGTGGGTGTGACGCACAGAAGGACGGACGAACGTGGCTCCTTTTATAATAGTGATAGTAATTTATTATAAATTTAAAAACTCACCTGTATGTTTTAATTACTATTAACAGAAAGTGCTAGTAGGTCTCACATGTGAAGTATTCATTCAAGCTAATAGATATGGCGTACACCACCGAATTTGATCCCCTTGGCTGCAACACAAGTATGTGTAACAATGAGACTGATGACTTGAAGAGCCCGAATGACACAAGTGGATGTCACTGGTGGCACCTGCTCAATGTCACGGGCAACCGCGGAGGCGGTGTGGCCAATCAGGACCCATCTTTTGACCTCAACACCATCACGCGAGATGACGCAGCGTGGATCCTGACGGCAACTTTCATCATCTTCACCATGCAGTCAGGTAACATCAAAATTGTCAACATCATTTTACTTTTTCCACTTAATCAAACAAATACAGGGGGTTCTCTAACTCATGTTGCAAACTTTGACATTATGTATTGAAAACCGAAACAAGCACATTTCCATGAATAACGAAATGTCCAAAAATGCTTCGTTATCGAGATTTCGAATCACTGAAATTTATTTGATTTTAGAGAAATTTATCCCTTTCTTAATTGTGACGACCCGCTACATGGCAACATTTGCGTACTTTTTCTGACTCTGGTGATGACAGTCTTCCGAATCTTAGGTAATGAAAACTTATCTGATTTCATTAACTTTAATTATTAAAAAATTGATATTACAAAAATTGTTCAAAATGCCTGCCCTGTTCGTCAATGCACATCTGAAACCTACGCAGAAGCGATTCCCGAACACGATCGAACACTCGCGGATCATCCTCAATGCGTCTTGCAGCGTCCACTATCCTTCCAACAAAATCCATTTCTGTCTCCACTGGGGTTTCATAAATTAAACTCTTTATGTGCCCCTATGGGTAAAATTCCAAAGGTGTCATATCTAGAGACCTCGCTGGCCATGAAACTAGGCCAAAACGTCCTATCCATCAGTTAGGATATGTATGGTCTAGGGATCATCGCACATTCATTGAGTAATGTGATGGAGCACCGTCGTGCTGGAACCACATCTGTCGTCGAATAGCCAATGGCACATTGTCAAGTAGGCCAGGCAATACCTCCCTTAGAAATACTTGATAGGACTCTTCTATTACACGCCCAGGCAGTAAATATAGCCTGGCTAAATTGTTACAGACAATTCTAACCCACACATTTACACTGAACCGGTGTTGGTAATTACTCTGCCGCACAACGTGAGGGTTTCTATTTTGCCGCATGTGGACGTTGTGTGTGTTAAAAATACCACGCGACTGAAAGTTGCTTCATCAGTGAAGAGCACATACTTTGGAAACTCATTATCCTCTTGGTATTTATTCATAAACCAACGTGCGAACCGTTCACGAGGGTTAAAGTCCGCTGGATTGAGCTTTTGCACTCTTTAAAAATGGTATGGGTGCATGCTGTTGTCATGGACAGTTTGCCATGCTAGCGAGTGAGAAAGCATTCCGAGTGCATTTGTCATGGCTCGAGTGCTTGTACGTGGGCTTACTGGAAGATGTTGTAGTCTCTGCTCTTCGTCATCAGCGCGAGCTCGCTGAGGACGAGGTCCACCAACATGTCTTCTGCTTACCTCAAAACTACCTGTGTCCCGCAGCCGCTGATGCAATCTTGTGAAACAGCCCTTCTATCATTGTCATTTGCCGCACCATATGCCAAGATCATATCTGTCTTTTCAAAATTTGTTAAATGATCCATGTTGTTGGGAGTGTTACACAGTG
This sequence comes from Platorchestia sp. MABIK, assembly GCA_014220935.1. Classification (NCBI taxonomy): domain Eukaryota; kingdom Metazoa; phylum Arthropoda; class Malacostraca; order Amphipoda; family Talitridae; genus Platorchestia; species Platorchestia sp. MABIK. The sequence continues at coordinate 76,094 of JACJUY010001056.1, read as the reverse complement.
TTCTCCGACAGCAGACGACCGGTAAACCAATGTTGCCATATAGCGGGTCGTCACACTTAAGAAAGTGAGAAATTTCCCTAAAATGAAAATATATTTCAATGATTCGATATCTCGATAACAAAGCATTTTTGGGCATTTCGTTACTCCTGAAAATGTGTTTGTTTTGGGTTGCAATACATAATGTCAAAGTTTGTACTATGAGTTAGAGAACACCCTGTATTAGGTGAAACCCATCAAGTAAATTTTGGAACTTACACAAATTTGATGGAAGTTGTGACTCTAGTTTTTTCCTTCAACTGCATGCTTCACTGAAGAAGTAATACAATCTGTACGGTGTACAACAGTCTTTGCTGCCTTCTAACTGATAATAGCTTATTTCAATCCGTTAACCATTGAATTGATAACTGAAGCAAATTCGTTCGCAGGGTTTGGCTTGCTAGAAGCAGGCAGCGTATCCATCAAAAATGAAACTAACATCATGGTGAAGAACGTAGTGGACATCATCTTAGGAGGAATTACCTACTGGATGTTCGGATACGGATTATCTTTCGGCACGGATCCAGGATCCAACCCCTTTTGTGGTTGGGGAAAGTTTTTCCTGAACCCATCCGAGGATGTGATGGGGGAAGAATATACAACGTTCTTTTTCCAATTGTCCTTCGCCACGACAGCGACAACTATTGTTTCTGGTGCTATAGCCGAAAGGTAAGCTCACTCAAGTTCATTTATATTGTATGGCTTAAAAATATAAATTGAATTTGATGAGGAAAGAATGCTTCCTGCTCTCATGATGTGAATGATGCTGTATTTGTTGGAATACTTTTATCGATTGACCTTTAGCAGAAAGTAGATACAAGTATGAAAAATTTTGAAAAATTTCCGATTTGCTTTCAGTTCATGATACGACGCGTAAATTAAAAATACTGCGCCCACTGCGAGAAATGTTAAATTAGTCACGCTTAAACTTCCGTAAAGTTAAATTAGTCCGTGAATACAAAATCACAGACTATAAGGGCAAGAGAATACATGGATTCTTGAAAAGACACCAAGCTAAACTTTCTTTTAACTGTGTTTATTAAATTAATCAATTTCAATAGGTTCAACTTCGTGGCCTACGTCTTGTTCAGCGCAGTGAACACAGTGATCTATTGCATCCCAGCCGGCTGGTTGTGGGCCAAACGGGGATTTCTGTACAAGTTGGGAGTGATTGACATCGCTGGATCGTGCGGGGTGCATCTCTGTGGTGGAGCTTCAGGTGAGCAGTGAAAGGTCTTCGCTCTAATAAGGGTCTAGCGGAATAAATTGTTCAATTGAATTAGAAACAAATGATGACAAATATTAACTCAAATGTTGAATGATTTCGAGTTCCTCATAGCTATATGTATTAAGGTATGATTTTAATTTCAGCGTACAGCTTGGCAGATGAAAGTTGACGCAGAGGTTATGAGACTACAAGGTTGCTGAAATCAAAAGTTGAAACTTGAATCCTTAATAAAATAAGTAAGAAACAAAATTTCACAAGAATACCGTTTTTCACACGAACGTTTTCCTTTCATATGTTCTACAGCAATTCTAACGCACGAATAACGCTGAGACAGGAAATGCCTCGCTAACGTAGGCCATACCCAAAACAATTATCTTTTAACTTTCATCGGACTAAAGACTAGGTGACTTTTGGTAACTTTTACGACATCCGCCATACATCATACCCTATTACGATCCCCTGACAAAAATCATGACAAAATTAAAAAACCTGAATTGCCGCTCTGTGAATGTTTTAGAACATTTGAATCACATCTGTGTCGCCAATTTTCGTCTTATTCGCTACGTACATTGACATCAGTCCAGTTGGGAGAAAATGACTCAGTAAATATATATATAAAATACGTGAAGGTTAAGTCCAAGTTTACTTTTAATACCAGGCAAACAAACTAGAAAATACGAACAACTTTAGACTAAGGGATATTTGAACTCGTTCGATGACAAAGGAGAAGCGGATGATCTCCTCCACTTGCTGAGTATTTGGGGTTTTGGAAGAATTTTGGGGTTGCGTGATTCTGTGATAGTAGCAAATGATCATCGAAGTGTGCTACTAGTATGAATTGCATTGTTATACGAATTAGTATGAACTGACAGATGTGTGTCAACAATACCTGTCAACATATGTACATGAAACATTTGTGTTACCTCATGTGTGTCAACATTTGTGTTACCTCATGTGTGTCAACATTTGTGTTACCTCATGTGTGTCAACATTTGTGTCAAAGATGTATGTCAAGTCCACTTTATTGATAGATTTATTAAATCAAAAATATCAATTGACGTGCATTAATTTTCATGGTTTGAAACCAAGCATTAAATCACATGTATCGAAAGATGTGCATAGAATCTTATATAAAACTCCGTCTCTCGGCAAGAACGAGTTTACTTGTCTCTACCCAATTAGTCATTTTCTGAGTGTGACGAGAAAAACCGTCCAAATTTTAACTAAATAACGGAAATAGATGAAAAGAATGTAATTATTCAGCATTGATAAATTTTTCAGCATTGATACAGTGAAAAATCATTTTTAAATGTCAAAAATCAATGTTAGGAAAAATGAAATTTAAAATTTCTCTGAAAAGGTAACATTTTCTCCAAAGCATGATGCCAGATAAGAATTGAATCTTTTATTTAATTACATGTAATAAAAGAGCGCAATAACTGTCCACAGCTCTGGTGGCGGCGTGCCTGGTGGGGCCGAGGCTGGGCCGCTACGACCGAGGAGCAGACCTCCTGCAGATGGGCTCCCCAACCACCTCCCTGCTCGGGATGTTCATGCTCTGGTGGGGCTGGCTCGGGTTCAACTGTGGCAGGTAAATGTAATTCGTGAATTATTTTGGATACATGTTCCTAAATATGTTACCACTAGTGTAAAATTCCTGCTTGTCAACAGTACGTCGTAACGGGTATGAAAGGGAGTGTTTGGGGAGGCAATATTAGTTTTCACTGTTAATATATGTTCTAATAATAATGTGTAATTTTTTAAAACTAATTTTGTATTGGTAGTGTGCAGCTGCTACAAGACTAAGCGGATGTGTTGTCTCCTATGATTGGGGCTAAATATTGATACCATGAACGACTTTGTTTTATTCCTCTCAGTTGTTGTAAAGTAATTCTAACGCCCGAATAATATTGAGACTGGAAATGCTTCATAAACGTTGACTATATCCAAAAACTTTTAACTTTCATTCATCTTTTAACTTCCATCGAACTAAACATTGGATATTTTGTTATAAATTCTCCGACATCTCTCACACTTCAAATCCTACTACGCTCCTCAGTTGGAAATCATCAAATACTGTTACGATCTCCAGTTGGAAACCATCAATCGCTCTTATGATCCTCACTGGAAAATTAAATGGTTTAGCATACAGTATTTTTAATACCTAGAAGCCTTGTTCAAATAGAATAATACGTTTTCTAGAAATTCCCACGACGGAAAATCGCCCCTGATTCCAATTTAGTCAAATAGGAAGTTTTCACTCTCACTTTTGGGAAAACATTATCTGAACAGTAGAAGTTTGGAGAGATCACTTAACACAGGAACTTAACAGCACTTTTGGAATCCGGGACCACAAGTGGAAGTACGCGGCGAGGACGGCGGTGACCACGCTGCAGGCGAGCATAGGGGGCGGGCTGGCCGGCATGTCGCTGTCGTGGGCGCGGAACAAAAAACTTCACGTGGCTGACGTCATCAACAGCATTCTGGGGGCCCTCGTCTCTGTGACCGGTCTGTCCGGGCATCATGAAATTATAATTAATCCATGATGTGATTTACTAACAGGAGAATCCATGCAGTCAAGCTTCATCTTAATATAACCTCAACTTGAAGAACCTAAAATTTAACTTAAAAGAACCTCAATTATTAGTTCCAGTTATTCCTAATCATTCATAACCTGAATCAAACATCGTATTAGTTGAATACCTGAGAATTATCGATCGTACACTTATATGTGCTTACCTCAACGCAGGCTAGTACACTTTGGTCGGTGTAGTTGTGTGACAGGATGGAAGTGAAAAGTTTGGTGAGAGCTAGAATATTTTTGTGTGTATGAGTGTTGCAGGACATGTTTGTGTTTTTTGATAAGGCCAACTGTTTATGTATGCTAAACTTCTTGGGTTCATACACTACTCTATACAGTACATGAACTTGAATATATCTTGCCATTTTATTCATATTTAACATGAAATACCATTTACAAGCATATGCGCTGTGACCGACAGATGTTGTTACACGCGCGTCTCGTTGGTGTATGTAAATGCAAATTAGCAAACCAGCTTATGAAGACTAACGCATGCTGAGGTACATTTCACGCATTACTGTTGTGTGTAGATCATTAAAAATTGATGTTCACAAACGTAAATCAACAGAATAGTAAACGCATAGAAGTGAATGTACATCTCATAGTACATAAATACAAACTACAAACTAGCACATGTTGAGAGGCACTCGGTGCGTAGGAATACAAACTAGAACAATAGTACATGTTGACTAAAGTGCATGCTATATTACAGGCCAGCATGCTCGTCCTGGCAAACTAGCTCATGATAAATAGGCATCATCACTGCGGACTACTAAGCTGTGCCCGCACTCAGGCGGGTGCTCGCTGTACTCGGCGGTGGAAGCTCTGCTCGTGGGCACCGTGGGGGGCGCCATCGCTGTGCTCATGATGCCACTCATAGACAAGCTCAAAATTGACGATCCAGTCGGGGCCATCTCCGTACACGGTGAGGCGTGCACGCTGCCTTTTGTCAATAACAAGGATTTTCTAGTGGCAAGCTTATGAAAGTGTCATCGTACTGTCATGCGATTAAAACATGCTACATATAACATTTAATTTAAAAACATATTACATATTATCATATGACATATCATATAATATTACATATCGTCAGATCTATAAAATGTTTCGGAGTCCTGCTCCATCCTCAGTAAGTACAGTCTGAAAAACGTAGGAAAACAAAAGTTCGTCATGCATGTTAAAAAAGAAAAATTAATAAAAAAACTCATGTCAAAACTTCCAGCGGATAAGAAATACTCATGCTGTTTAAAACGGGTTTTTCTTTAGCTATGTACAATGATTCCAAAATTCTTAGTTCCGAATCATTAAAAAGCATTGCACAATATTTCAATTTGGTCTGAGGCGGTTGCGCACGAGGCCTCCCGGTACGATAACTAACTCCGCGATGTTGGGCAATCCTAATTTGAAACGTCAAGGTCGTTATACCGACATAGCCTGAAATACACTGTACCCAACTAAATTTGTAAATTAAGGACGCCCTCATTCGCTCCGGAGTCCATATTTATACCGAAAAAATGAGCCTGTTTGAGATGAATTGACAGAAATTAGGCACAATTTTACGTCAGGAAAATAGCGATTAAAGAGCGATTCCAAATCTCTAGACACCTTCTCAGACAAGTGGCCAAAGAAAGGAAAACTGCAATACAAACATTGCAGAAGGTCAATATTGTCACTAACTTTTGAATAATTTTTTGAAAAACTCTTAATATTAGCGTAAATTAAGGAAGAGGGAAACCAGTTATTGCGGAAAAAAGAGTGCAAGAAATTGAATTCATTATGGAGGTTGTTAAAACTGGAGCAAATATTGTATGCTCTGTTTACAAGCATCCTAATCGCATTCACTTTGAACCTGAAGCTAAAAAAGCTAAAAAAATTCAAACCCAAACCTGTGAACGAAGGTTTTCGATATGCAAAGGTGGTGAAAGTCTTACCGGTTCTTACAACATTTGCATCTAAAAAGGAAATGCAATCATGATCTTCGGTTTCGACAGTAGATTTATAGAATGATGCTTAGAATTCAAGTAGTCGAGAAATGGTGGAACATGGCCAGGATCTCTAAACAATACAAAAGTTTCGTCAATGTATCTACGAAAAAACTTAGGCTTGAAATCCAGGAGACAATCATTAAGTCACTTTGTCTCCCAGTGGCACATAAATATATTTGAAAAGTGGGCCCCAATGGGAGACCCAAACCAAGACCCTCTACTTGTTTATTAGCAAAGATGAAAACTGAATTCACAGACAATTCAAGCACGGTTTTGAATGGATTTTGGGTGAAACTAATAAACTGTATAAAAGCATCTACTGTAAAGTAGTTTTCAAACCCAACTATAAAATTGTATTTAATTCGTAGTCGTGTACGATTAAAAAAATAATAAGTCACTAGACATGCGATAAGACACCAGGCATTCGATACCATTTTTACGTTTAGCATCTTTGTTTATACCGTGCTTGAGTTAGGTGTCTTAATAATCATTAAAACTCTCTGTATCCAGCAACTTAAATCTCATTTCCACTCTCAGTTGAGAGGACAAGCTTGCTTAAATGATGTGTTCAGAATAATAACTCAACCTTAATATAATAATAACTCAACCTTCAATTGTAACTCACAACCGGTCTGAAGGTTGAGTTATTATTCTGAACACATCATTTAAGCAAGCTTGTCCTCTCAACTCTCATTTACAGGAGCTTAAGTTCGTCTGATTAAACTCGTTCACTTTAATTTTGTGGCATAAAATCGGTTTAAAACGAGTAAAACTGATTTTCAAAAAAACAAGAGTAACTAGTCCATGAAATTAAACGTACATTTATTTCTCTGTTGTTTGTGATTTGAGAACAGAATTTGTTGTAAATGCCTGTGCCGTAGGGCTGTGTGGGCTGTGGGCCATGGTTTGTATCGGCCTCTTCGTGAAGGAAGATTCCCTTGCCCAGCTCACCAACGGACAGTCGGGGCTCTTCAGAGGTGAGCTCACGTGTTTTTCTCAAATTGCTCATCAATATAGTCGTACAGGCTCTGAAATATTGATTAACGCTTTTTGCAAGCTTTGTAAGTTGAAATATAAATTATTCGTAATGAAATGGGATGTTTTTAATGTTTTTTATGCTTCTATCTTTGATTGTAAATTAACATATCTCAGGAATATATTTTAGTTTAGACTTGCAAAACACATTAATCATAACAACTTACGAATTTCGTTTAAAGTACCTCATGTTCTTAGCATATTGCAGTACAAATTAATAATAATGACGTAGGGATGTTTTTTGAGATTTTTCATACTCCCAGCATGTATGATAGTCGTACAAATAAATCATTATCAGAAATTGTTTCAAATTTATCTTAATCTTTGAGCGTTGCAGTGTTTATTGACTGTAAAGGTTGCAGAATTGACTTTAAAACAAATTACGATGAGTCTTATGATTGCAAAATAGATATAAAATGTAGCGATTACATAATCTATGGTGCAATTTTTCAACGCATTTCTATTTTTTCTTCTTTAGGCAAAAATTGTGCGTGCTTTAAGGGAATCAACCCAGGCCCCTCCCAGGCCCCTGTCAGCCCGATGGGCCATTTTTTCTTTTTATGTTGAAAAAGGATCCTTTGGTGATAGATTATTGTGCCCTAAAATTTTATGGCGCTACGGACTCTAGAATCTCCCCCCAAGGGGGTGTAAGGGACCAAAAATTATGTATTTTTGACCTCCTATGAAAAGAAAACAAAACGGAAAATGAAAAATCTGCCACTGATTGTTTGCTACCAATGTTTCAAAAATCCTAAAACTGTTTTTGGATATGTTCCAGCATAAAAATTCAATGACTTCTATTCTTTTGAAATCTCACTAAAAATGGACTAAAAAACAAAAATTTCCAATTTATAAAAAAAGGCCTGAATCCCAAAAATGAAGTGAACAAGATGTGTTTTTTTACATATGATGGTAAGATTTCAGAAGAATCAGACTACAAATAAAAAATTTAGCATTAAAAAAAATGGATTATTAATTTTATTTTTATTTTTTTTGTTTTACTTGAAAATTACAATTCACAGTGTAAATATGAAATTTTGCACGGAGATTATAAAAAAAATAAAAAACAGTGTTCAAGTTCAAAAATGTCTATCATATTACACTTCAACAAAAAATTTTGTTTTTGCCTTATACTGAAAACCTCTCACTTTTCAACATTAAAAAAAATAGAAGTCAGTGAGTTTTTAAGCCAGGAAAAGAACAAAGACAGTTTTAGACTCTTTGGAACATTTCTAACAAAGTTACAATCCCTGATTTCCCAATTTGTACATACATTTTGTTTTATCGTAGCTCAAAACCAAAAATATAATATATATGCGTTAGTGATCATATACCCCATTTAAAAAACAAACGAAATGTTTCAAATAGAATTTCTGGAATTGTAACTTTGTTTGCAATGTTTCAAGGATTCTAAAACTGTCTTTGGTTTAGTTCTAGCATAAAAACTCAATGACTTTTATTATTTTGAAATATCCATAAAAATGAACCGAAAAACAAATATTTCCAATTCAAAAAAAGTCCTAAAAATAAGTCCTAAGTCGAAAAAGTTACATGAGTAAAATGTGTGTTTTTTTCAAACGTACATATACTGGCAAAATTTCAGACGAATCGGATCGAAATTTAAAAATCGATGAGTTGATCCCTAAGGCCTGAATCGAACGGACGTAAACAGAGCACATTTAGCATGGAGTAAAAGATGTAGAAGTAATGTGCAAACGAACACTTGGACTGTGAAATTAATACAAACTAAAACTATTCAACTTTGAATCAGAAAATTACAATAGAAGCCTTAAAGATTTTCAGCAAGTTTTATATAAATCAATATTGGATTTTACATTTATCAGCTTGACTGAATGAAGCGTGTTATTTTTTGCTTTACCGAATAATGCCATTGAACGTCACGTCTTTTACATCGAAAGATGCTAATTTCTTTGAGGAAAATACTCTTCAGATCAGGTATACAGTACCAATCAAGGTATTACGCCCTTCAATTAGACGTTCCTCACTATGAATTAAAGGAAAATATTTCATTGTTATTCATTAAACTGACAGGATGAGCAACCTTGTGCTAATTCGGATGTCATCCAAACGTTTTGAAAGCAAGACATTGCGATACAGGTGTAAACAGCTTAAATAATCTTTCTTGGCTTCTACATACGTGAAACGTATCATATCAGGGAAAACTAAACACTCGTCGACTCACAGTGTAAAAAATTTTCAATTCGTATATAACCAAGCTTTTCAATTGGCACATTCATGAACATTTCATCCGACTGTTCTGCGATCACAACATACATACAAATGCAATATAGACTGCTGGTCTCAGTGGTATTAACGCAATGCTCGTTTGGTTGACCAGGTGGCGGGTTCTATTTGATCGGCGTGCAGCTGCTGGCGTGCGTGGTGGTGATTGTCTGGGCAGGTGGACTCACCTTCCTCATTCTCCAGGCGAGTGCTGCTAATATAGCTGTACATCCTCCAGTGGTGACAAAGATCCTGGATAATGATGCGTCAACGCTAATTTCTAATGTTACCCCAATTGGTAATACAGAGATATGCCACGCTATGTAGTGAAATGCTACGCTGATAAGTGATATGCTACACTATTTAGTAACATTTTAGGTTAAAAAGTAACCAGTTATACATATTAGTGATGTGCAATGCTAATTAATGAAATGTTAGACTAATTAGTAACATTAAAGGCTAAATAGTAAAATGTTACGCTATTCAGTGATATGCTCAGGAAATTAGTAATTGGCCAGGCCAATTTATACCATGCTACTCTTCTTAGTTAAATTCTTCTCTAATTAATAATATTCTATTCTAATTAGTTACTGCTTCTGGAATCAGTCAAAAGCTTGCTAGTTATGATAATTTCATGAAAATTTAGGTCAAGTTTGACGCACGAAATGTTGATGAGCAAAATGTGTACCGTGATTTGTATTTTCTACGTTGAAAAACAATGGGATAAGTTTTGATTCGCTTAGTAATACTACACTAATATTAACAAGCTAAGTAGCAATGATTTTTTTAAAAATTCTCTGACCATGCCCAACAGAGGCTGAACTTAGGATTGGGCTGCCAAAATATTTCCTCATGAATTAAAAGAAAATTTTAAGGATTGGCCATCCCACAGACGAATTTTTCTCAATTCAATGATCTACCACAGAGTACATTGTTCATAAATTATTGCAGATTCTTTGCGGTGGTGATGGATTGCCGGTTTTCGATTTCAATGTAAAAAAACAGCAACCTTTTGACGTTAACAATTGAAATATTGCCGTAGTGAGAAGAGAAATTAATGTAAAGTTCCAAAGATTGAAATAAACATTTGCCCAAAGATTCGAAGACACCGAATTGTCTCAAGAGACTGAACTTGTATGTACCTCCAAAATCTGTTTCACAGATATGTACCTTACGACACAATTCTTGAACTGTCGGTGATGCTATAGGTGTACACGCGCTAGAAGCTCAGTCTGTGCGCATCAAAAGTGAAATGAAATGTATTGGGTACGTTAGTGAAATTTGGTAGATGTCCTGAACAAAACGGAAGCGCATCATGAGCTGTGAAAGTGGGAAATAGCTCGTTAGAGGTTGTCCCTTACTTAGTCCGCGATTTTGATATAGCGACCCCCAATATTCTATGAAAGTTATTTCGTGATTTTCTTGTGCGTGGTCTTGAACAAAAATAACACAGCAACTATCACGGCCATGCAGAAGGATTGCTCTAGGATATTTTCGACAAACCTCGTTGGTGACGATGAAACTAAACCTCGTTGTTGACGAAGGAAAATTTTCACTTGTAAATTTTGTTCAACTTTGACAGAGAAAATCATTTCATGAGAAAATCAAACTCACGCGTATAAGATTTAACTACGTCTAAAGTTTAACTAATTTTTGCATGCCATGGTTATATGTACGTAAAAATTTACATAGTAAATAAGAAACAAACTCACATCTATGGGGATTCTAATCTCATTTTGATGGAAAAATTTAAGAGTATAAAAGGCTCTGGAGAAGAAAAAAAAACAGCAGGACACCAGATTTTTGATCGAGTTGATAGCGAACAACGGGAGCTATAACCAGGCTCGCACAAAATCTGGCACGCGTAAAACCAGGCATGCTTAAGGCCAGGCTTGCTCAAAAACCAGATTTGCACAAGACCAGGCTTGCGCAAAAGCCTGGCATGCACAAAATGTACATACACACATACATATACCAGGCCTCTCTTCCCTATGGGAGGGTAGCCGACAGCAGGCCACAATCATCACCCTTAGTCACTAGGAGCGAGAGAGGCAGCTCTGGCCTCACCGGAACTGCCAGGATCAGCAGCAACCCAGCACAACCACCTTCCACAGTCAGGCCCGACAGCCATGGCTGGCTTACCCCGATCGCTTCATTGAGTGCAGCCCCTCCCCTCGCACAGGACAGGTCAACCCCATCATACACGGGCAGGCATCCAGTACAGCGTCAAAAATAAAATTACCTTCTTATGCACTGCCCCCACTGACTTCTGTCCGCAGTCATCCCTCTCGCCACGTCCACAGTCAGACCCCTCTCATACAAAGCCCGTTTCACCCCATCCGTCCAACTCATCTGTGGTCTGCCTCACGCTCTAATACCATACACTTCCGACGTATAAATCTTTTTCACCAGCCGCTCAACATTCATTCATTCATTCAATATGTCCAAACCTTCCAAGCACTCTCTCATCCACTCACCGGCTCAACTTTTGATAACCCCCGTCTGCCCCCTAACCAACTCATTCCATATCCTATCTCTTCTTGTTACTCCATACATGCTCCTCAAACACTTCATCTCAAACACAACCAATTTCCTCCTCTCAGCTACTCTCAAACCCCACGACTCGGCTCCATACAACAAAACTGGCACGATCAGGCTTTCATACAGTCCCCTCTTAGCATTCATACTCAAACTTCTGCATTCAAAAACTTTCCTCTGTGCACCCAATGTTTTACAGCCTTCATTCACTCGATGCCTCACTTCTACTTCCATACTATCCTTAACAGCCACGTCCGACCCGAGGTCCCTAAAATGCTCTACCTCCTCTAACACTTCACCATTCATCCTCACATCCAAGGTTCCAAACACTCCACCTCTTGAACATCTCCTCACCTTACTTTTATTCACATTTACCTTCAATTTACGCCTTTCGCACACTCTACCAAACTCTGCAACCAGTCTCCGCAGTTTTTCCTCCGAATCAGCCGCAAGCGCTGTTTCATCTGCAAACAACAGCTGACACACTTCCTAATACATACTATTTTGTCCCACCAACTGCGCACCTTTTCCCAACACTCTG
>JACJUY010001056.1:36391-54558 GCA_014220935.1 Platorchestia sp. MABIK | reverse complement strand
TTGGCAAAAAGTCAAAAGGAGTCTTCATTACTCGAAAATAATTGACGTATTGGTCCGTAACGTACACCTAGAAGACTACTTTTTTCTACTCATATAATGACACGCGTGTATTGTTACCATTTAAAAATCAGACGATTGCGTGGAAAAGTTTGAGGATGCTTACATTGCAGGAGTCTCCGTTAGTGGCATCCATGCACATCATGGTGTCGACGATGAAGCCTGAAGGTGCCTGCTTCTGCTGCCATCGCTCGCCGCAGAGTGTGTTCGTGGTGATGGTCGAAGTGAGCTCTTGCAGGATGGTCTTCAGCTGCTTGTTTTCATCTCGGCCCCAGCCTGTGATGGTCGCCTGGAGGTTGTCCGTCTGAATGTCTAGAACAGAACAAAGCTGTCGTTTATAAATCACATTGATTGTGAAGGACCTTTCGGCAGTTGTGGATTCCGGACAGCTTATGAGACAGTATTGTACATAAAAATTTTACTCGAATCGTGAAAAAAATAAAATTTCCTATCGGCCTTTGACCAGCATTTAAATATTTTCAACGAGTATTCAGATCTGCCAACATCAGAAGTGAGTTAATAAAGAATTCTTTAACACTGTTAACGTTGAAATTGTCGCAAAAATTTATTAACGTGCTGGAGAAGTGAAATCTAACAGGTAAATGTAAATGAAAGATTGGTTATCTTCTAACAAAGAAGATATTGACATAACTGTGTCAACAGGACGAGTAGATTGGTTTAATCATTGGGACGCATTGGCTTTTTTTTCGGTGTTCCAGGAATGTGAAAAATTGTTAAATTGTTTTATGAATTTCTGAAGTCGCCACATTATAAAATTTGAAGTATTTCTGTACGGATTGTCTACAGTGTTGTCCCCTTAAGTAAAGTTTAACACAGCCAGGTTTGAGCTATCGTTTAGTCAGGTTTAAGCCATCGAGTCGTCCGGAAGAAATGAAATAGGTGGTCAAAACGAAGAAGTATTTAGAAATAATTGGTCTGCAATGGAGGTTAGTTTGCGTTTTTAATCTTATGAATTAATTGAAAAGAGTGATGGGCGTAAATATGTAATATGTGGCACATCATGCGTTAGAATACACGGCAAGTGATTAGATACGTAAAATAGCCTAACGCATCATAACTAAGGAAGAACTACTGTATATTTTTCTCTTATTCGTAAATAAATCAGTAAAAAAGCAGTTTTGGCACATTATGGCGTTATTGGCCATATTCTTCATGCTAAACAGTAAGCCCAGATGAATTTAGAACTACGCTGAAATGCTCAAAAGAAATTTCTCTAATTCAGGGATGCAAATAACATTGACGTTGGTTCATAAATACAGGCGACCAATATTACGCATCCGGTGCAGTGTTGAAGCGCACGAGCGAGCAAAGAGCTGTGCTCTCTCATAATAAGTTCAAGTTTTGCAGGAATCAAAACTTCTACAAAGTTGGTTAAAGTTATGCGTACCATCTAGAGGGCTTTCATTTTATATATTATTAATTAAAGCTCACGAGATCATTCACACTTAAAGACTACCAGTTTTATGAACGCAGTAAATATTTGCTAGGTGAAGAAGCCTCTCAGTTCTTTTGTTCGCTCTTAAAATATTCTTATCTATACAGTAGCAGTGGAAATCTACTTGTTCTGATATTTAGGCACTCATGGGTAAATAGCAAAGCAGAGACAACCAAATTGAGCCCTACACTTACACAAGCCAATGCACATCGGTACCCAGCACCACAATACTCTTCAGATCGCAAAGTAAACACACATTTTTCCATCCATTTACTGACAGTTTTTTAGGGGGTCACTCGGATACTGTCATCACAGAAGACATATTCAGAGTGTTAACCGTAGAATGAAACAAAATAGAAATTGAAATTCACCGGACGTGGGCAGGCAGATGGGCTGGACTCGATCCGAGTAGCGCAGCGGCTGGGCGAGCTTGAGGACGGCGAGATCGTTCTGCAAAGTGCTCCTCGAGTACGACGGGTGCACTATCACCTGCTGCACCTTCGATTCGATATACTCTCCGTCTTGGTTGTTGCTCACGTCCCAGTCGCCCATGCTCAGGCGCAGCGAACTTGGGTTTGACTTGTAACTGCGCAGTTATTGTTGACTTTATGAACACAAGGTTTCGTGTCCGAGAAATTTTTGAATGACTAAATGAATGCAAGGTTTTATTACCCGATAAATTGGTGGTTGGCTTCATGAGTTCTTGGTTAAGTTGCCCGAGAAATTAGAGGATTGTTTGATGAAAGCAATGTTTTATTACCCGATAAGTTGGTGGATGACTTAAAGAATTCAAGGTTTCATTGCACTAAAAATTCATGGTTGACTTTTTGAATGCAAGGTTTTACTGCTCGAGAAATTGATGGCTGACCTATGTAAATGCAAGGTTTCATTACCCGAGAAACAGGTAGATGACTCAATGAAGGTGAGGCTTCATTGTCCAAGAATTCGATGGTTGACCTCAAGGTTGCGATAGTTTCAAAACCCGATGAACAGGAGGATGGCTAAATGAATCTGAGGTTTCATAGCCCGATAAATTGGTGGAAGACCTCAATGAATACAAGGTTCATTGCCCATTAAGTTGGAGGATGAGTTCATGAGTACAAAGTTTCATTACACAAAAAATTACCAGCTGACTTAAGGACAACAAAGTTTAATTTTGTGAGATATTTCTTACTGATTGCTTGAACGCATTCATTGCCCTACAAAATGACCTGTTGGGTTGATAAGTACATGATTTAATTGTGCCAGAACTTTTTTGGCTGACTTACTAGTGCATTTTTCTGCATTGGAATGGAGCTCTAAACAAGGTGATCACCTTCTTGCAATGTGTCTCCCATGAGTTTTGTTGACAAGAACCAATTGCAGTTGTATTCAATGCTGTGCAATGCACAAATGAAAATATGTTCGTTCTGAAACTTTTAATCGTCACTTGGATCTGCCGTAGACATATGCTTTGATATTATGAACAGGAACGCGTTAGCAAATTTCAGAGCTGCGGTGCCTGTAATTGTGTCTTGATCGCCCAACACTGACTGCCCTTGAAATCCTGTCCTTTCCTATTTCTCCCTTGTTCTGTGTTCGTAAAATCTGCTTCTGTATTATCCTGTACCTTAAGAATCTGCTCCCACTTGTTCTGTATCTCGAGTGATCTGCTCTGGTTTTATCTTGTGTATTGTAAGATCTGCTCTCGTATTATCCTAAGTCTTAAAGGATCTGCTGTAGTGTAATCCAGTATCTTGTAAGATCTGCTCTCGTATTATCCTAAGTCTTAAAGGATCTGCGGTAGTGTAATCCAGTATCTTGTAAGATCTGCTCTCGCATGGCCTAGAGTTGTATGTTGTCTGGTGACGTGTGCGTTATATTCGTCTTCCTTCAGTGCTCGTGAGTAGCACGTGGTCTGTACCCGAGCCTGAGAAATTGATGCAGCGCAGCAGTTAAGTGATTAAATGGATCAGTTATGAGTTATGGAAAGTCTTTAATCTATTGCCTGAAATGTTTCGCTAAAATAAATATACTTTTAAATAAATTGTCAATGTTTAGTCAGGCCAGTTCTTTTGAATTTTTGAAAAAATCCCCATTTAGCTCATTAAAGTTCAACACTTTATACAACTAGTTCAATAAAGTAATAGTTACATATTTCAGACAATAATCATTTATAATAATACAACATAATAAATAAAATAAACCAAAACCTACAAGGGATTTATTTATTTATTTATTTCACTTTCCTACACATTAACAGGATTTCATTTCGACTGGAGATTGGGATATACGCATCATACACATGTGTTGTCATGTTGATGTTTTATATGAGTGTCATTTGTGGCTCATGTAATTATTACGTATGTTTATGTGATGTTGCATGTGTAATGCACCCATGAACCCCAAATATCTTACACACTGTGTACTCCTCCTGTACAGTGTCTTTCAGGTGTTTCATGCGTGTTGTATGGGTTATGATCAGCTGTCCCGTATGTGTTGTACATCTTGCAGGTGTGTTGTGTAGTGTAGCACAAATGTTGCATATTTTACACGCAAATTGCGTAGCACATGTTGCGCATCAACTGCACAGTGTGTAGGCGCTTAGGCTAAACGCTGTTACGTGTTGAAATGAAATCCCAAGCAGGACGAACAACTTCTTGTAATGTGGACGAGGAATTCAATTTTTGAGAATCAATATCATTTGTTTCCATTGTAGTGTATTCACTTCTAGAGCGTTTAACTCCAGCGTATTCACTGTAGCGTTGTACATGCAGCCCACAAAACGTACCTGATGACGCAGTGCGCAGCGGTGAGCACAAAACGGTCCCCTATCACAGAAGCCCCGCAGTGGTAGCGGCCTCCCACGAACATGGCCACCTGCCACGGGTACTCCCTGCGCCCAGCGGGGGACCCGAATGTGATCCTCGACGTCAGCAGGGAATCTGGCCCGCGCCCTGGGGATGTGGAATGGTGGGAGTTAAGCTTCTGAAATGGTGGGAATTAAGCTTGTGAAATAGTAGGGAATTAAACTTGTGAAGTGGCGAGGCATTGAACAATCGAAATGGTGGGTATTACAGACGCGGAATGAAGAGCCATTTAAGATGCGAAATGATGAGGCATTAAATGTGAAAATGATGATCACGCACAAATGAGACATTAGAGAAGTTTCATGAATGAAATGCGGGTGTTTTCTGCTGCTTGTGTTTGGAGGACGAGGATGTTAACCATGAGTGAACTGAAACGAGCTGCTTTTAAATTTAATCTAATGAAAACCCCGTAAAGCTATTTGATTCTCCACACATGATCATAAAAAAAGCCTTTAAGACATTGCAGGAGTGCACAAACAACATTCAAGCTGTCAAGTTCCCTAATTTAAAAAAACTGCTCCTCGCTAAACTAAATGGGTTAACTTTCATCTCCCCTTGGCCAGTTCCGCTGAGAAAAGTATTGCTCACTAGTTTCAGAGTATAGTGCAAATATTCAGGAGTTCCTAGTCATTTGCTATTAGCATATTTCCGTAAAAAAATAAAACAATCAAAGTGACAGTTCGCAGGCATTCACCTTGAGGAAATAGATTACACGAAAGCAAAATGTAAAAATACATCCAAATGAACAGTGAGACTTGAGACAAAAAGACTTGAGACATCCAGAACATTTCACCTAACCCTCACACCTTTAAAAGAGAGAGGGCACGAGCAGACTATTGCTTCACCAAAACTCACAGTACTGGAAGAGACTGTCGTCCACGTTAGGCCCAGTGAACTCCAGGTCTCGAATGAAGGGGTTGCCTCGCTGCACTACAGCGGGCTGGTTTCTGCGGTTGTTCGCCTCAGAGCTGCGGTTCGTTAAAGAGCCGAACCAAGATCTACTTTTGATGTTGAGACCATTGGCCGAAGTTTCGTCGATCTGCAAAGTGTTAACACCAATGCATTGAAAGCTATGGGGTGTGGTGAGAAGAATACTTTGAATCTGACTCTATACACATGTAACTATTTCAATGATGCTAGAAAGAGTTGATTAAACATTAAAAAACTTCTTCTGCGCATGATTTTAGTTGAGAATGCTGTGTTAATGCGGTACCAGGAAGACTACTAAATAATGGAACTGAAAAAGGGAGTAAACGCGTTCAACTTCAAATTCAGAGAAGTGAATAATTCGGAAGGCCGCAAAAGTACGAAGGTTGCACATTTTTGGCTTGAAGATCAAAGAAGTACTATGTATTGTTTTTTTCAAAAATGTAATATTTTCTACCAGAAAAATAAAAATTTATCTATGATATGACTTTCTAAGACAAATTTATAATACTTCCATTCAATAAAACCAAACCAAGACCGAGTACACGGACTTAGGGCCGCTCTCATGCCTAGTGGTGCAGCACAACTGGCGCACCATCCAGAGAACCCAAGACTCACGTCAGCGTCTCGGCGCGAGCGGCCTGACCCTTTCTTGCCGCAGCCGCGGAAGCTGCTACTCGGTGGGGGAGCAGGAGGCTGAGGGGCTGGTGGCCTGTGAGGATACCATTACTACGTATTTATTTATTCGATATTAAATGGAAGTGACTGAGCATTTCTCAACGAGACAAGTCCAATAGTTCACAAACTGCAAGTGCGTTTCACCACAACGACAGCCTTACTTTAAAACTGCCTGCACTTCATGCCAGCTCGTGTCGTGGAACTATAACATCACTCAAGTTCCATATTTTATGAGGGATACTAAGGAATTTTGCGCGCTGATTTCTCAAGTCATTTAGTGATAACATTATTAATGCACGGTGTGTGGTTGCTCTTTTTACTCTCGTTAAGTTACAAGTTCATGAGTCTCTGCGCATCATAGTTAATATAAGCATGTAACAACATTTTTAGAAGTTTACATCTTTTTTAGACTCAATGTTAGCTTGGATCTGCAAGTGACCTCCTTTGACATCAGTATTCCAAGTTATTACGATATTATTTCATTGATGCCATAATAATTTGCATGATTGTCCCCGAACTTTATTTTTCTTCTAAAATATAATGCCTAAATTGAACTGGTCTACTACTTTCTGAGCACTATGGATTGTTTTTGGGTTGGCATCGTGACGATTAACATTATTCAAATTAGATTTAATCTTTCTCTCATATATCATAATAAATTGATTCCTGTTCCTCCACCGTTGATGCTCATTATTTACCTACCGTGTGACATGCAATTCAAAATGATGCTCGCGAGAAATTAAATTGTTTACCCTCTCTTAGGGAAGGTCATAATTTAGTCTGAATAATTTAAGCGAATCTTTTTACATTTAATCAAATTCAGTAAATTAAAAGACTTAAATTTTGTTTTAACGGTACCGTCGTCATTTTTGGCAATTGGTTGCAAAAAATACTGGAAGTCACTGTCAATCATTTCTCGTATCAAACAAACTACAAAATTTATTTGCAAGCACCATTCAGTAACTGGAATCTATAAAAAAGCTAACACTATAATTTAGGAAACTTTTAGACTGCATCAATTTTTCAAAAGATATCCAACAAATTTTCGAAAAGTATTCAACAGCGACACTAACTTAAGTATGAATTGAGTTTCTTCAACTGTATGTATGTACATTGAGGAAAATAGTCTTACAAGCCTGGAGGGGTAGGCCGGGGTTTTGGTGTGGAGGTTATGGACGTCAGATGCAGTTGCGTGCGGGAGATCCGTGGATAGTTCCGTCCAATTTCCGTATAGTTTTGATTGAAAGTCAGGCCACGATGCGAGCAAAGAATACGCCCCTTACCAGGGGCACAAGGGGAAAAAACAATGCGAATGAATAAGGAGGAACCAAAAAGAGAAATATCAATGCAATAAGCAAAATTAATCCGTCCTCTCACAAAATTGGTTTCTATGAACGTTACAACTTTATTAAAAATATGTATAATGAGGCGCAGATAAGTAAGTACACATGAAATGGTAACCAGACATCACAGCATATTTATCTTCCGTTCTTCTTTCTAAAACACGAAGCAAAAAAAGTAGGGAGAGATAAAACATACTCGTCGTTATCATTTAAGCGACTTCGATTGACAATCAACGAATAATTATTGGTAGAGCAGTCGAAGCCTAATTAATTTCTAATCTAAAATATATGTTATTTTGAAAATGAATGCTCAAGAAATAACTCTTAAACACTGTTCACCGTGCTCGACCATTTTATTAGCAAATGCCTCAAATTAGTTGGTCCCGAGCAAAAACTTCACTAAGAAAAATTTCACAGAATTTTTAGAAGGACACCAACCTCCTCCAGTACCACTTCCAGGGCTGCCTCCAGTACCGCTTCCAGGGCTGCCTCCAGTACCGCTTCCAGGGCTGCCTCCAGTACCGCTTCCAGGGCTGCCTCCAGTACCACCACTGGTACCTCCTCCAGAGCCCCCAGTGGAACCTCCTCCAGAGCCCCCAGTGGTACCTCCTCCAGTGGTACCCCCCGTTCCAACAACGGGCGGGCCGACAGGTATGGTGCCGCCACTGGAGTCGGTCGTCTCTCCATTCCACTCGGTGCAGGGCACCTGATGTGTCAGTACCACACTTGTAGCAAACGAGACCACTTGTACAACACTAAATTTACGCTGGCAGTAAATGAAGTGCTAGTCAGGCAACTGCATGTAAAATACTAAATTTACGATGAGGGGCATATGAGACGCTTGTCACGCATAAGTAATGCGTTTGCATTAATGGTAGATGAAGTGCTGGTCGGGTATTCGTAACTTGTGTTAATGGTATATGAGGTCCTTACGGGGTATAAACAACTCACATTAATACTGCGTAGAGTTGCTAGCAAGGAATAAATAAAACGTGTGGTTTAATTTCACACGAAGGGATTGCATGGCATAAACAACACCCTGGCACCAAAAGTACATGAGGTGCAAGCAAGGCATTAACGATACACTACAATAGTCCTGCAGTAAATGATGTTCCAGATTTATAGCGCTAAATGACTAAGAATGGGAAATAAAATCCATGAAACACCAAGCTTAAATGTTTTGAGAAACTCATAAGGTTAAATAGTAGATCAAAACTAGAATAGCGCTTATATACTTAGATTAGTATTTTCTACACTTGCCTGAATAATTTTAACGTTCCAGGCAGCGGCAGATCTCACAGTCGACTCAATTTCCACGTAAACGTCACTCACTCTGCTGAAGTCGATGTTGTCTGTTGTGCAATAACAAAATTGATAAGAAATAAAGGAATAGGATTAAACGCTAAATGTTCGTTTCTTGATTTCATTATCATTAAACTTGTTCAAAGCGAATTATAATAATTAAATCATACTGTCCCAAGCATGTGGAAAATGAAAGAATTAAACATCATCCAAAGGGCATATGCTTCTTTACATAGTTAGCGGAAACATTATTCGAAGTGAATTAAAACATTTCACTCGTATTGCACTAACCATGAGATGAGTTGAGACGAAATTACAGCAGGTGTTGATTTAAACGAATACGGTTAACTGAAATCACATGTTCAACGTAAAATAAGCGTACAGTTGAAATTTTTCAGGTTTACTTAAAAAAAATTGCAACCTGACGGCAAAGTGGTTGAGAAAAGCACGTTGGGCATTGTGTACATTCGCTATTTTACTCTTGGTTCTCCAAAAACGAGGAAAGTGAAAGTGATGATATTATTGCAAGGAGAACTATTCAGAGTTGGAAACAGAGTGGATGTGAAAGAAACTGAGAATAAAATCTAAAAAACACTGAAAAAATGAACCGTTTGCACATGTAACACAAAGCGCAAACACAGGACACCCACAGTTTGACCACACACAGAGCACGTACAGTTTATCGAAGTCCATGAAGAAATAGTTCAAGTGAACAGGGCAAGCACAGATCACGCACATATGCACGCTAGACGCGCAGATTCTGTGTATGAAAGAAATGATTCCTCGGCAAACTCACATATCATTGCTCGAGAATTCCTGCAGAGTGGCATGGGGCTTCTGTCGCCGGCGCCTTTGACGATAATCTGCGTGGTCTCACAATTCCGAGGATTATTCATCAGTTCCATCTTTTCTGGAGTTAGCCTGGAAAGAGAAAAATTTTTCTTTAAATTACCGTCTGAAATGTGCGGAAGCCTTGCCAGAATGCCCTTGTCAGATCTGCCTCTTATTTCAAGGTATAATATTTTATATTTTAAGATGGTACATGCATTCTTGGGCGCAGATAGGCGTAATTCTGCGAATCTCTCTTTCTCACTCAAAGTCACCTATGTTTTTTTGCAGTTCCTAGTTATGAGTTCGTTTAAAACATTTGTACACACAAGCTCTTGTATGAACTTGCACAAATGGTTTTATCTTTCAGTCTTGAGCACTGCAGCTTCTACTCGAAATCTTGTTCTACTTGAAAATACGTTTTTAAGCATGTTCCATTGTTTATTGAGTGTACTGTACATACGCACATCCATATCTATTAACATGCTAACGTGTTTATTCATATATTTTAACATGTATGTGTGCAATAATGTACTACACGTATAAGCACATCAATTCTGTTTGATGCTGAATAAAATTGTACAGATTATAACACCCATCTATAGAAAACAAATTAGGACAAAAATATTTGAGAAGAAGAAACAAGCAGTCTCGTGAAAGGACTTATAAAGAAAATAGACCTGAGATTAAGCGGTGATTTTACTTCTCTTTTGACGTGACTCATCACAACTAGCACGCTCAGTAGTAGCTGAACACAGAAGCAACGAGGAAGGCGCAGTACTGGTCAAAGTTCTAAATACGCTCGTGACGAAACGATGAGCATGTTAGTAAATATGATTTTATTCTGACCTGAGACCGCAGAAATCGTCGGAGCGCCGGATGACCTTGAAGGCACACGATCCTCCCAACTCGCTCTCGAGCGGCCACTGCAGGTTGCGGAAGTAGGCAACCTCCTGCGACGTGCGCTGGTGACACGCTCTGTAGACTGGGAGACGCACAGAGTGCGTTACGTGCCTTGATCTCTTACTTCTTTGCAGGGTTATGGTGCTCGCATGAAATGAGAACGTTGGCATGGAAATTTTGTTGTGAATGGGAATGCCGTTGCGAATAGGAATGCCGTTTTTGTGTCTGTAGCACGCATGCGTATGTGTTTAAAATAAGTAAGAATTCTGTCGTTTTCTTTTTCCTTTGCAAACTTACACCACGAAAATCTAGCACAAGCGTCAGTATTTTTTGCCCAAAGTTGAGACAGCTCGAACTCCTAGCCTGGAGCTATGGATCATGCCTCAGGTTTACCGACTAGTTTCTAGGAGTACTAAATACGTTTTTATTTTACTTCTTTTCAATTTGCGCAGCTTAGTTGAAAAAATGCATTCTGCAACTCGTTTCTTAGTAACACGTTGACAAAAAAGAGACTTCGTGATACGAGATTTATTTCAAACTAATAATTTAATTTCTAGGTACCTCGCAATGTCTACTCATTTTTAAAATATGTAGGAATTGTAAATCGGGAACTGTAAAATAACTCATGTTTTAATGACAAACCTATCTAGAATATTTCACCCGCAACTGTACTAATTCTTATTATAATATTTTCATAATTTAAACACTCATAACTTTCAACGCACGGTCAATAACATTTTAAATTAAATTAAAAACAACAATTTATCACGTAATTGATCAGAGAAGTAAAAATTTTAGACAATACCAATTCGATAAGAAAAAATCCGTCCACTTTTCACAGTGAACAAATAGCTTAATCTGCTGAGCAAACAACAACACTTGTGGCATTTTTGTGATGGCACACGAGAAAAAAGTAATACTTTCATTTTATTTCATTGGGTTTTGAGATCATTTTACGAGTGCAAATTTTATGAAGTATGGCAACAGTAAATTGAATTTGATCTTACCCTAGCTGAAAAGATGAAATATTAATTTCATGGCATTGAATGCCTCCCAGAGGAGAGCGTTGGTGATGTAACAGTGGGGCAAATGAGCGAACAACGGACACGGAGACAGAATTCAACTCCTCGTGGATAAATGCGCTGCTATAAATAACCCCTAAAAGCCGGCGAGGATAGATTGGGAAGAATAAATCGTTACTGATAAATCGGTAAATTTAAATGAACAAGAATGAATCAGCAAGGTGAAGTAGTATTTTTAAATCTGTGTTGATAAATCAAGAGCTTGAAATGGTGAAAGAAAAATTGGGTTTTATGAATAGAAGATCATGAATCAATTAAAATAAAATAAAAACTATGGTTTAATCTGCATGAATAAAGAACCAAAGATAAATAACCAACGATATATCGGTATAGATAAATAAGGTGAGCTATTAATCCATGCAAACCAATTAGTAGGGGCCTGAGTGTCTGAGATTTCTAAAACACAAAACCTGAAAAGTCATCAGAAGCGAGAACACTCAAAAGCCTTTCTTCTTTGATAGCAGCCTTTCGTACAAAAGATTTGCTTTTGAATGAAGAGAAAATCCTGAAAATATACTTCGTTATTCGTCGAAAGAAATTGATCAGAAGTATGGGTCCTACCGTCCTTCACATGCAAACAACCTACGAAAATGTTGATTGGAACTTGAAAAAAAATGAAGTATTAACAAAACTTCTTTCTCGGAAAGGTTCGCTAATTAACTGGAGGCCAAATCGGCAGAGTAATTTTTTATTTGATTTGAGTAACGCAGTAAGTCAACTCAGTTAATGCGCACCAAGACGGGCACTTAAATCTGATGACAGGGCAGGATTCCTCCGCGCTGGTCAGCTCACAAACACAGCTCCGCTCCTCTACCGTCGAATTACGAATAAACTTTGGCAAACTTCAATGAAATGAGCAACTGCATTAAGAAGTAACGATACATGGAAAGTTAATTACTCATAAAATTGGAGAAGAGAAACCATCATGCACTAACTTGATGATGAAAATGAAATTGTAAAAAGGTCTTATCGGATTGGGTATTATGAAAAGAATCGATGAAGTAAACTTTCCCTATGAACATGAGATTTTGAAATGAAATTGCTTTTAAGTGCAGGCAGATGAACTTGCCGAATCACAATATCACCACTAGGAAGCTCCAAACTCAAGGGCCAGCGGAAAACCAACACTTGGAGAGACAAGCCTGTAGTCATCCATCAGCGACCGGGCAAGTAAACTCAATTTTCTTCTTTCTTTTGTATATATACACAAGCCTTGGAGTTAAAATTGCAAGTTACAAAATTCGAAATTCCGGTATTGAAAACACAATGCCCAACGTTACGAACACATGGTGGTGGTACGAAGCAATTCCCTTTCAAGTTTAGATTGTGTTTGTCACTGTATGTTGTCCATTCAATAATGACGCGCACGTTCGTGCACCTCACGCTTGAATAGAGGAGACTTAGAAAAAATTATGTGATATGTGCAATAGTTATAGATTGATTTTCCACCGAGATTTATTTTATAATTCATAACCTGCAATCGAAATCACAAGGAAATCTGGAACTAGAACTGAAGTGTTTTACGAATCTGACTTCAAAATTAAGTTGATTAAAATTCTGAATGAAAAATTGTTCTTCCAAGGCAATCATACAAGCAAACAGCAAACAGCCTAATGAATTCAGAATTGAAGCTTGTCAAGCAGCACAACGACCTCCATGCAAATCAGAGACTGAAAGCAAAGTAAAGTGATTATCATTTTTTCACGGTCAGGTTTTCCTAAACAAAGACGAGAAAGATCAACAAGGTTCAACATGACGGACTTGAGAACCCTTGAGAGCAAACCAAGCACTCACAGAGGCAGCAGAGCCCCTGCAGCCCAGGACAGAAGGCACCATAGTTGCCTGCCAGGGCCAAGCATTCCACCTCTCCGTAGCATCGTCCTTCGTCACCGTTGTAGAAGCACTTCGGATTGCCGAAGATACTGAATGGGTTCAGGATCACTGCTCAGAGAAGGACAACAGATATATGTACAATTACGTTGATACTTCGGCTCACTGAAAATACTGAATGGATTCAGGATCATCACTCTTCAGAGAAGATGGCAGCAGATGCAAAAGTAATTACATTGCTACATTGCATGTACAACAATGGGATTTCAAATGCTGTCATTCTATGATAGAAAACAATGATGGATCATCCTGTTAGCTGGCACTCATTTGCAGGTTTGAAGTTAGGCGGAATTTAGGGTTAAATTTGTTATCC
Source organism: Platorchestia sp. MABIK (assembly GCA_014220935.1). Taxonomy (NCBI): domain Eukaryota; kingdom Metazoa; phylum Arthropoda; class Malacostraca; order Amphipoda; family Talitridae; genus Platorchestia; species Platorchestia sp. MABIK. The sequence goes on along the minus strand of JACJUY010001056.1, from coordinate 40,930 downwards.
AAGTGCACCACAACGTGGCCCAATGATTACGACAAAATAATGGAGGTAGGTAATTTCATGAGACTTCGTCTAAATTGAAAAGAAAAATCACTTCTTTTTGTGATGACACCTAACAATTGTCCAAAAGCTGTTTGATATTCCCACGTAAAATCATTCCTTTGAGTTTATTCCAGTATTGCATTTTCAGTAGTCAAAAGCACAAGTATTGGAGTTACTGCACTGTAAGATGGGCTGGTGATTCGTTTCCGCTGTTGTGCTCCTAATAACGAGCAGTAAGAGACACTTTACACGAATGATGATACACAATATCATGCGCAATAATATTGTGGCACAGCGCAATGTATTGGGGCACTTCAATTAGGTAAATTTACGTCAAAAACTGACACGATAGCCTCGTGTCACCCTAACGATCTGCCACAAAAAGGTTCTTACATTGAACCTTCGTATTTGATGTCTTATAGTATCAATGTTTTGTCAATACGACTATTTTTAAATATTGATTAGCATTATTTATCATCAGCACAGATGTCTACAGCGATGGTGTGTACACGAAGAGCATCACAGATGAACAGCAACTCAGTACGGTACTAAGTGAAATAATATGACCCACTGGTGGTGTGTTGTAATGACGAATGTACTTAAAGATATGCAACCCCGAAGTACATATACTGCTGAGATGTAGCGAGACACAGTTATGGTGCACTATATTGTCGCACGTGGCAAATATACTGCAACGAAGTACAGCATTAAAACGTTGACCCCGATTGGTTAAACAGAAGTTCAACATTCAACTCAAATTTGAAGTCAATTGTAGGATGCAATTTTGACAATAGCAAAGATTAACTGGATCGTGTTCTCATTTAGTCTTGATTAAGCTTTTATGAAAATTCAGTTTGGGACTATTGGTCTGGTCGCTCAGCAGCATTACGAAAATTGCCACCGTGTACACCGGCGGCTCAAGTCGCGGTCGATGAGTGAAGAGATTTATAAATACAGTAATGGAGTTCTTTAATGCCGCACATTACAAATGTAGAATACCATTTCTCAGTTTTCACGCAAGACTCACGTCGAGGAGTGACCATCTTGCCGTGGGTGGGCCCCTGTGTGGGGGCGTGGTGAGACCCGTAGAAGGGCCCGCGAGGAGGCCCGCGCAGAGCCACCGAATACTCCCCGGACTCCGCTTCAAAAGAGCTCAGCCCGAACTCTTCTGACGACTCCGCAGCCGCAACGCCGCACCACCTGCGAACAAATAGAAGTTAATAAAACTCCCTGGTTTTAACTATAGTGACCATTGAACACGCCGATATAATTCTCCGTTTTTTACTTATATCGCAGTCAAAACCATGTACCTGATCAGCCGTCACTTACAGCAGCCATCGTATCTCTAACCAATTGACAGAGAAGAAATTTAACTTCTATCAGGTACCAAAATCGAATCAGAGAAATGGAATAATTTTAAGTGATTCCTTCTTTAAAAGACGACAAAGTTGTTGCCACACCTATAAATTGACATAAGTAGAACTTTCATTGTACATTAAATACTAAAAATTGTTTAAAAATAGAACACTAGAGGGCAATAGAAACTTTTCTGAATATCTATTTCCTCAGAACTTTACAGAAGACTTTTGTCAGTCGTACAAAGTTGTCGAAATTTGCTCCAGACCGAGGCGCCCTTTACTTTGTGAGGTCCTGAATTACATTTTCGGTGCGCGGTTCAGTTCATTCCGAGGTCTCTCGGGTGAGCTATTGAAATTTGCCCTCATGAATAACGCTCTAAATATTTATGGGCGCCTCTAGACAGGTGCTTTGATCGGTGCGCTTTCTCTTCAACGATGTGAAGTTTTTATTATGTTTTCATCATGGGCTACATGTTCGTTAAACAGTGCTTCTGAAATAAATACAGTTAAGCAATTTAATTTGTCTCAATTACAAGCTCAAAAATTTAACTAAAAGAAGTATTGAACAAATTATGCAAAGAAAGTTTACAAACCAGCGGAAACTTTTTCTTCGTAGAAATATAGTCAAAAAAATGCAAGCTAAAATTTGTTGAGGATTTATAAATGCCTTACACTAGACAAAATGACTGTGGTTTATCATATGTGTATAGTATCGCAATCAACTTCTACCACACGCTATGTTTTTATTTGAACACAAAAATATGTTGAGCAACTTTTTCTGTAAATACTCATTCTAAGCAAGAAAATCGCTACATTATGATTGAATTTTTTTAAATCAGCAAATTAGAATTATTACAAATTAAGGGAATGGAAATTGCCTGCACAATGTGCGAACCTGTGTGTTGAATAAGTTGAAATTAAATAATACACTTCTTTTGCCCTTTTACGCGAGGAAGGCTTACGTTACTCAGACACCTAGGCCTTTAAATATGGGTAGAATCCAACAGAAGGTCCTCCATATGTCTTTTGAGAGAATAGCTAAAAAATGAACACGAGAGACTGTAAACAGGCCTGCAGTAATTCAGATCGAAGAAGGGCATCAATAGATGAAGAAGCCCTAGGGACCGAAATACCAGTACGAATTAAGTATGTACGCAATTCAGGCGTATGAGATATAGGCATTCTAATGTCGTTCTAATCAAATCAGTGTAAAACTTAGCATATGAAATAAAAATCATTTTTTCATAGTTAACTATTATTCATAAAACATGTGTACCACTTATACTATTAAGAGTAATAACCATGGTAGTGATAATAGCTGTAACAATAAAAATTATAACTTCGTTGATGGGCTAAGTCTAAATTTTAGTCTTTTTTTTGTGCGGCTCAAAGATTTTAGTTGATATCGGTACCATTCCTGTAAAATTAAGAATTTTATATCTTGCCCAATGCAAACCTACTTAAAATTTAGCCATAACGTTAACCACGATTTCAATTTTGACCTTAACTTCAATCTTACTCGTCAGCTCAAGAACAATATTTCGTGCCTCAGAATGATCCAAAACTGACCAATTTCACACAACCAATCCATTTCAACAGATTCAATCATATCTCATTTCACACCGTCATAGTCTGTAAAGAGAAAATGAGTAAAGCAGGAGGCCTGGATGGCTGTCAACATACGTGAAGGCATTTCGTTTTAGGTCGTCCTCCTCTCAATACACATAAGCGAGAAAAAAGTTTATAAGCTTAAACCTAATAATTTCATCGCCCAATCCAATCCAAATTTATTGAACAATATTATTGTAAGTGCAATAAAGGGTCAATGTGATTAGAATAATTCCCATGCAGCGGTAACCTATCTGAAATCTGAAAGATACGTACAGTTAATCCAGAATCCTACAATTCTTTAATTCACTCGACCTACATTATTATCATTCTCATGATTTGTACCTATAGCCTTGATATGATCGTTTTTGTCGCTCCTCCGCAACTTACTTCGTTCTATTTTTTAATTAAATTAACAAGTGTCCTAACTAGAAGTTCGCACAAATGCCGTAATAAATGTACTGTGAATTTTCATTTTAAAAATGACATCAAATTCATTACGATCCAGTGCACAGTGATAACCTCCTCTTATGATAGATAGATAACATATTCCTTCTAATTGAACCAGGCCTCATTTGACCTACATGTTACAGTGCACTGTTTCTATTTTAATAAAGAAATATAGTTTACATAAAGGTTAATTGAATCACAGGGATTCTCTGAAATTAGAGGAGATTAAATTGAAGTTAGAAGACCACAAATATTAATCCTGCAGTGTCATTATTTTCTTTTTGTGTTAAAACTGTCAAACATTTTTTATGCTTTCTGCGGTATGCGTGTTTCATGTAAATCGCTTTGTTAAGGGTAAGTTGAACATGCATGGAAAATGTGCGGAACGATAAAATGTGTCCGAGTACTCCTCAAAGTTTGAAAGTTGTTTCAAGATAAGAAAAGGACTTCCTTGATGGCTTCTAAAAGGCAGTATCAGCAAGCTTTCACAGGTCCAATTAAGAAAGAAACTCGAGGAAGACCACCGCAAGAACCTGCAGAACTAGTCCCTTGTCCTGGCCAGGCCATATGTTGTTCTTGGTCATCTTGTCTTTATTCAGCGAGACTTAATTCAGTCTTCAGAATAGAAAGCGGGCTTAGCATGGAGCGTAGTTTTCGAACATTTCAAATAATAGAAGGAGGTCACTCTGCGTTTATACGATAAGATCAGTCGTGTACGAACCGCAAGAAATTCATTTAATTTGGAGAGCAGTTTTTGAACCGAACGTATTTATGCGGAAGATTTCCATTAACAGTGTCAAATGAGGAATTGGAGATACAATTTCAATACATTTAAACTATGGAGCCTTAGAGACGTGAGATCTACTCTGATCGATATTTGCATCGTGTTACAAATATAGATAAATGTTAACTGGAGATATTAGCTATCATGCATTTCACTCTGAAATTAACTACACTTCTCATAAAAACGAATTTCGCCCTCTGTCATTGATGAGACTAAGCAGTCCATGTGCAAGTTTTTAGAAAACCATAATTTCGATGACTTAAATTCAATCTAACTAATCATTACTAAGGTAACATCCAT
>JACJUY010001056.1:17464-28292 GCA_014220935.1 Platorchestia sp. MABIK | reverse complement strand
CTGCCCAGCTCCACATTCATGCCCGTGATCGCCTGTTTTCTTTACTGTTATGAGGCTCCTGAACCACCACCCCCGGATACGGTCGGGACTTGAGCAACTTTGTATCCGGTACGGGAGTGCGTGTGTGTCCTTGTATCCGGTGTGCATGTATCCTGTCTATTTGAAAAGTAGATCACCGGGCTGCGACAGGTATTTGATTTACAGTGTGTTAGTACACATTTTTAAACTTTGCTCTTTGCTCATCGACTACATATGAAATACCTTTGTTATATACGTTGTATCTTCATTAAACTTCAGGGACTTGTGGAACATCAGGAGCAGAATCAAATTCTAAATACTTGTTTTGGCGTTCTTAATAGGTACTTGAATTACTTCGGCTCATGTTCTGAAGAAGACACATGAATTTAGCCGTTGTAAAAAGTTTTAAGATCTATAGCCGTCCTGAAACAAATTCTGAATGCGCAAGATATCCTATTCAAAAATAAAGCGTGAAAATTGGTACTAACATGGCTAGTGATGAAAACTTCATCTCTGAAACTGACCCCGTCATTCAAATATTTTTCTTAAATTGCTCTGCTCAATGTCTACGTAGATCTTCTATATACCAAAGTTGGAAAATTAATAGTCTGGCAGTTTAAATAATGATATTAAACTTTACAGTCATTAAAAAGTACCCTAGCGAAGGTGTTGATGCGTAGAACCACTGTAATGTATAATTCATTATTGTGACAAAAAATTGTACCAAAATAACCCAAATGCCTTTCTAGCTATAATGAAAGAAGAAAGTGAGATAGTTAATTTCAGTTGTTACTTAATGTTCTCCGTGTTAAATACAAACCACACGTCACAACCACTTTCAAGCTTATACGTTTTCAGTGTAACATTAATTTTTTATCACATGCAAGATTGTGGCATGGCACCAGTGCTGCTGCACTAAATGGCAAGAAAGTAAAATCTTCGTTCTTGGGTGGCAACCTGAGCTCAAACAGTGATCCTCCCTTTCAAAACTCAGTGCAAAGTTCCTCTTTAAAAAAATTATAATGTCAAATTCAAAACAACTCAGCCAATAGAGTTTCTGGAAGAAAATGTTGTCAAAAATATGAGAACCCGAAAAAACTTTTGCACGATGGTAAAGTGCTCTCATTATTTGAAGAGTATTGGATATTTTTTATATTTTTCAGGTTTATATTAGATTTAATCGTGAGAAAATTTGCATTAAAGCAAGTTTTAGTAAAATTGAGGTTATTTAAAATCTACTTGCATCTCCAGTAAACCGAGTGATAACATCTAAATTTGAACAAAAATTTTAAAAACCTCATTAAATTTTCGAAATAATTAGTTTAATTTTCGTTCATGGCATGTAAACTGCGTTGCTCTTCTTAGAGGAAATCCTTGAAATTTTAGCTCGACGGTGTTCCAACTGGAAGAAATATGCTAAGCTTTAACTCTCTAATAGCTTAATTTAAAAACAAACGCGACATTTGACACTGACAGTAATCAGCCGCAGCGCTGACCGGAGCTGCAGACCTGGCGTCACAAAGGCATGCCAGCGCGCGCAGAATGTGGGTCAGTCAAATGTTTTCGGAAGTGAGAAGAGCGCAATCAAGTCTACGAGGAAACGACTGGCGTTTAATGACGACGAAAAACTCGTCGGAATCCCGGTAAGGTTTGGTTCATAAAATGAATAGGGCTGCTCAACGGAATTTTAGAGATACGCAGAATTTAAACTGACGCATTTGGGAACATTAGACTTTAGACTTTAGACATTAGACTCTTGAGAAGACTTTCTGAAGAGGTATGAGATTTGATTTTATTCAAAATTACCTTAATTTGGTCTTGAATCGTTTCTGAATGCTTCACGTTAAATATTTTCAACAGTTTCTCGGATACAGAGTTCAATCTGGGAACATTTCATTTGAAACTCAGATAATCTACAACGATCAGCACTATTTTTCGTTCTGAATTTACTCTAAGAGTATCCTATATCTTCCTTCTTGGAAACTTTCTTCAAAGCTTTTAGAAAGTTACTTTCTTTTTCATCAGTCACTTTTCTTAAGAGTGTTGCTTCAATGAAAAGAAATCTCATGTCGATTCATGCCAAACCAAAACTGAATGTCGATTTTTAGATACTCATCTTAATAATATGATGAAAATCATTACAGATTATAACGAAATGATACCAAATAACACCTCAACTTGTTGCAAGTAGAAGCACTCATCATAAAATACTTTCCTTTGTTTTAGAACCATCGAAGGTGGATGAAGAGAGAACCTCTAGTATAAAGGATCGATCACTCTGCTGATTTAAAAATACTGGAATAAGTTTAATCGCGCCCCCCGGAACCTCTGTCTGCGGGAGACAAAAACACCCACGCGTTGTAGAGCTACAATTTTCAGCGGTTCTGGGAAGTGGTTTGTACTGCATGTTTCTTGCAAGTAAGAGAGCTCAATATACGCGTTTTATGAGCCTCTCACAAATATTTTGAGAATAGAGAATGCTCATGCATTTGCTGAATAAATTGAAGACTAGGCGCTGGTGCAGACCAATGTTAAAAAATCGAATAAGAATTTCATTGTAACGTAAAATTCACTATAATACGAATTAAAGATAAAATATTTGGATAGAACTGTCAATTTTTTCTTTTGTGCATAATTTATGTATAAATGGTTCTTAATCGCATTATTTTTTAGAATCTTTTCTTATCACCCAATGCATTGAACAAGAAATTTTCCGACTGCAACAGAGGCAGCTCAATGAGCATAATTACTCAACAACGTTTTCAGTAATATCTTGCACTCAACATTTCAACGGATCTCATAATTTTTCCACAATTGTCACCGTAGATTCGAACAAAAATGTTTAGGACAATTCACGTTCGCTCAAATTTTATGAGCACGACTCTAAATAGCTCGTCTTCGAAAGCTCTCGTACGGCGAGCAGGAATTTTAGGTCCATGAGGTGTATTTATCTGGAAGCTGTGGGCTGCAGATAACAGGCGCCGGATCACTGGTGATGTATGCTGCGCAGGTTAATGGAGGCTGAAAGAAATCGCGCAGGCTCGTAAAAACTCGCTCCGGCTGCCCTGCTCATTATTAACTTGCTCTGCCACGCACTATGACTTCACTGGATGCAAAACCACCTGGGGAGGTTACCTAGGCTCTCACTATCACGGCTGATGCACGGCCAGTCAGGAGGTCGGAATTTAAATGCGTCTTTTGCATTATTAGGTGCTTAGTTCCTCTGACACCAATGTTTTGTTTCAATCCCGTCCATTGAAAATATGTATCATTAACTTTCGAGTGCAATTTAGTAGAGGGGCATAACTCTTTCATCAACTGCGTATATGAAGAGGAGATAATTGGTTTAATAATACAGATGTTTTCGTACAGCTTTTGAGCATGCGTTCATTATATGCAACAGTCTTATACAGCGAATGAACTCAGTTATACTGTGCAAAGCGAACTCTACAACAACGTGCATCGTGAATGTAAATTCATACAGATGTAAATAAATCCCGGATTTTCAGCAAATTCGTCGCTTGATTCAAGTAATAAATAACTGGAAATAACTGGGATTAATTATTACTCGCTTATGTTTAGATGCGCATAAGATGACGTGTAATACAAGCATCGTTTACATGTGTACGAAAAAATCGTAAATATATGTTTACAGGTACGTACGCGTTGTTCTCTTTGTCACTGAATCATTATTTTATTTAGTTTAACGATGCAGGAGTTTCAACGGGTCAGTATAGGCTCACACTCGCACATAAGTTACAGAGTAACATTTTTACAGCGCGTTGGCATCCCTGGTGGACGTACATGGCTGATAATATCAAGTTAAATTTCTGTGAAATGTTTTTTCATTTGCTTAAGCTCTCCTTATTGCATGGGTTTTCGTAAAAATTTTGTCTTTATATTCACTAAAGGGAATAAAATATTTAATGATAGTGAACTTTTGTACACATGTTTGTGAATATTGTGCCACAGCGTCAGTGAATAGGAAGAGATATTAATTGGCACCAGAGTTATTGAAATTTCAAGAAGGACTTACCATTTGAAGAGGATAATGCACCCTAATGTCCTGAGAAAATCGCGAGAAAAATTACGCTTGAGATAGTAACTGAGGAGAAAATTTGAAACTGCTCTTCTATGAGAGTAATTTGTGTGGAAAATTGAGCGCAGGCCAACGCAATTTTGAGCTTGTTCTTTAAATTTTCGTCTCTAGGCGGTCTCGAGAAGTTGAGGCAATATCATAACGCGGAAACTTCGGTCGTGCTCTGAGTTATCGTACCAAGTTAGAAGCCTCGGGGTTACTCTCATGATAAATCGACCTTGCGACCGGCGTTTATCTTCCTAATGAAAGACGTGCGCGATGTAAACTAAGCCACAGCCAGCCTTACTTCTCGTTTTTTTGTCCTTTTGCGTGAGGGGTTGGAGGCTCATAGGGCACGTTTTAGATATGTTCAACTATTTGAAGAAGAAAAATAATGACATAAATGTTAATTCCAAATCGCAGAGGTGAAATCTTTGGCCTTAAATAGTGAGGTATTTTTAAAGTTTGGCGAAGTAAAATTCAATGCATGAAAAAAAAAACGTTTTAAGGTTGTACTTTTTCCTTGATAGGCCTCCATCTAATACTTTAATTGGTAAAGCCTAACAACAGAGCCGTTTACACAGCGATTATGTGTTGGAATATTTTTGGGAGAAATCCTTCAATGGATTTGGTGGCATTGCCATTTTTCACCGGTATTCAGACACAAATTTTGGTATATCGTTGATTTCAAGAAGAGATAAACCCTGAAATTCTTGAAGCTGTCATTTTCTCCGTGTGACATTTTGCCGCTATACTTTAACCTCAACAAAATTAATGGCAAAATGGGACGAAAGTAAAAATTAACTAATTTTGATTTTAACTAAAAGGCTGGGATAACACACGTTTGTTCCGTGTGATGCAAGTGATGATATACTCATAACGCATAAGTCCTTACGAATACCATTTTACCCATCATATGTTTGTTATGCTCGGGTAAATGGAAAAGTATATGTTACGATTTTTGATGACAGAGTTATACAAATATTCTCCAAATTCATTTTAAATACAATCTTGACCCAAAGACTTGTACACAAGCATGGTAAAAGATGAAATTTTCTATGATTTTTTCCACTGTTTCCAAGTGCATGCATTGTTATCGCAGAAACTCATCCCAACTCCACTGTACATGCAATTCGAAACTGCGTGCCGCACAGCATCTTGAACTTTACCCTTCGAGCTCACGCAAGCAAATCTTAGCAATGTTATTCCTCCCGTGATGGGCAAACAGAAAAAATGATCTACGTCAAGATTAAATCCGTAGCCCAGCATCCAAGAAAAACACTTGAAACTTTTATGCATGCATTACACAAAAGCAAAAATTCATCTAAAAAGATAACTCGTCAGTAGTTGAAAAGAATTTGAACGACAAACGCGTATTTTACATAGAAATGTGAACTGAACGCAATGAGTTATTTAAAAGAATACATTATTTTGTCCCTGATACAGCATTTAATGTTCATATTATTTTAATGCATTTTACGCTCCAGCCATTTGCAACTACATTTTGTTAAATTTTACTTAAACGGGAGCATGGTACGCAAAAAAAAAAAAACGCGTCCGTTCATAGCAGGTGACGGTTGAAGCTTCTTATTCGAAAAAAGATGTGCGTCTACAAAGTTGCAGAAAAAAATGCATTTACACTCAAGTGCAACAATTTGCATTCATAAGCTTTTTACCAGTAATCGTCTGCCATGTTAAATATTCTGCCGTACTATAAGTTCTGTTCGTTTTTTACTAGTGTGGTAAGGAGAGTAATAACATTTCAAGCAACATTCATTTATTCAACAACATTTTCTTCTTCGTTAGTAGCAACTTTTGACCACCTACTAACCAATTTTAAATGCCTCGTTCATAGAAATCTTTGGTTTTTGAATCAAAAAAGCCCTGCGATTCATTTTCGATGTCGTTTTTTCTTTCAAAGTTTTCCCCTTGAATGATTGTCCAAATTCCTAAAGAGATGGAAGGCTGAAAGAGCAACATCTGGAGAATGGTGCGGATGCATCAATGTTTCCTATTTCAGCGTTTCAATTGCGTCGAAAATCATTCGTGCTGTATGAGGACGCGCATTGTCGTGCTGGAGGGTGACGTCCTTTCGATTGACAAAATTAAGCTAGGCGCTTCTTTTTTTAAGCTGTATCTAGTCTTTGCAACTGTTGACAATAGAGTTTTGAAGTGATTGTTTGGTTGCTTTCAAGGAGCTCGTAGTGAATAATTCCTCTCATATCCCACCAAACACACACAATTGTTTTTTAATGGACTCTTGGTTTTGGTTGTGATTGCGGTTTTGCCTGTCAATCTAGACATTGATGTTGACGTTTAACATTGCTGTATATAATCCACTTTTCATCTCTGATAACAACTTTCTCCAGAATAAGCTTTTGCAGTTGGCGTGAATGCAAAGATGCACAGACATTCACGCGCTGCTGACTATTATCAGCGGAGAGGTCAGAAGGAACCCACTTCCCAAGTTTGGGTTTCTTTCCCTGCTTCTCTGAGTGACGTTGAATTGTCATTGCACTCACATGAAGTTTAGAGCTCAATTGCCTTATGGATACTATAGGATTAGCTTCAAACTTGTTACAACGTGAAAACGGACAGAACTTATGATACAACTCGATATTTTATGAAAACGTAACCAACTTAGATGTAATGAAGTCATCCCATAGTAAAGTTAACACATATCAGGAACAAAATGGGTTATATATTCATTTCATGCATTGCATCAACTCAACTGACGGTTTAAGGTTATAAAAACACTGTAGGACTCTGGTTTGGTTGGGTGTCAGTGACCAACAGCCAATGGTCAACATCCAACCGTTGTTTTATGACAGTTACCAAAATCTTTTGTTTAATATCAAGCTCTGGTTGTAAGTTAGTCATCAATCACCTCTGGTTTAATACCTACCTCTGGTTCCAGGTCAGTAATTAACCGCTTTTGTTAATACCCATCTCTCACTTCCTGTCAGCTACCAACCAGCTTAGGTTGAGTTAGGTAATAACCAGCTTTGGTTGTAGGTCATTTACCAACTGCCCCAGCTCAACCTTATAATTACTAAGGTATTTCTTTTTGGGCAAAATATTACTTATTATTGCGTAAAAAATATCACTTGCTACTAATGTGGAATGCGGCAGGCTGCCTTTTAACGAAACATTTAGATTATGGGAACTATGTATTTGATTCCGTTAGTCCTTCGGGTATTACGGTGGCTCTTATAGGGTTAATAACCAGCTCTGTTTGCATGCCGCTGACCACTAACGCTTATTTATGGTCGGGAAACGATTACATGGATAGGATAAGCCACGGCTGGTCAGCAATCAGTTGGGGTTCGAGGTCAGTGGCCGGATACGGCAGGTCTGTAACCAGTTTCGGTTAATTAGAACAAAGGAATGTGTAAAGTTCAGATCGAGATCAGCGGTGGCGGGAGTGCCGGAGAGTGCTCAGGAAATGCCGTCGTGCCATGTACCTACCGGCACGAAATTTTTCTTCCTTTTCCGTCTCACTCGCTAATTTCAATCTTTTCGCTGAATCGTTTGCTATCTGACACTTGCATGCCCCTGCACCGCGTGCAGTCTTTTGCTGTCAATTTCCTTGTTACTTCATTGTTTTTTATTTTTTTGCTTTTAGCCTACCTGTTACGCAATGTCTAGTTTTTTTCATACTGCTTACTTTTCATTGCATCGTTGCCCACTGTCTTCTTCTGCATTCATCTACCTGTCTACTTTTTTGCCCTCTATTTTCATCAACTTTCTACCCTTCTGACATTCCTTTATGGAAGCACTTGTACGGGCTTACATACAGCATCATCATGAACGTTGAATTATCTTTTAAAGATCTACTTTGAAAGTGTTACGTTCTATCTGTATTTTTCTTCGAAGAAAAATTCTTATATACCTCTATGTTGAAACTGCGGAGATTTGAGGCTGTTTGTTTCCTATACTTCAATGACAGGAAATAATTGCTGTCATGAAACAATACGAACGTTTTAATGCCATTTTTTTTGTGTATTCTCACCACCAAGTTTATTTTTCTGAAATTTCATTGCAATGAAATCTATGCATATTACGAGAAAAATAGTGCATTCTGTTTTATTCTAGGTGCAAGAAATGACAGAGACAGTCCAAGTTCCCAGTCACCAGGGGACTCCAGTTGCGCATCACTAGTGTACAGCAACTACTAATGTCACTGACGTGTGACTGACTTTTATTAATTATTATAATTCGATCGCGGGTGAATTTTCAATGAACTAAGTTTACCCTGTAAGTTTCTATGCTTGATCGCCGAGATTCCTATCATCTGACGTCCTTCCCAGGTCTACATGATTATGCAGGACGTAAAGTTAGGATATGGCAACTTGCGAATTTTTTATTTTTGTTCTGTTCAACTTCCCATTGCACAACGACAGCTGATCAACGACTAGTCATTACGCTGCTGGTCTTTTTTTCCCCGTAAGATAATCTCTTACCAACATGGCGAGCTTAATGTGTACGTATTTATGCTCACAAATTTTTTCTCCCATACTAGAGTTTCTGATTAGCATTCAAGCCTCCGTGGAGGGCGCCTGTGGTCAAGAACCATTGCTGACTTTAGAGGTGAAGTGAGGTCACTCCGGTGTGTCCGGTATCTGCAGTACTTCAGGCAGGAAATACCAAAAAATCGCAGGGGTAGAAGGGAGTGTTCAAGAATTCGCTTCGTATGTTCACGCAATTTTTAGGACGTGTTATCTAAAGGAATGAGCTAATGAAACAAGGGAGTTATTTCATTAAAATGATGGTCATGGAATTTTAATATCATTTTGTAGAATTGTCGTATCACTAGTTCCTATGTTCTTATGCTCAAATTTCAATATGAGTGTGCACTAACGAGAGTGTTTTCAACAATGCATCACATGGATTTTGTTTTAGTCACTTGTTTTTAAATGCATTGTCAAAATGAGACCAAAGCAACGAACGGAACGCATTTTTTTGTGCTTTTTTCCCAACCATTTGTTTCGACAATAATTGACATGCATGAGTATTATGATCCCCATGCGTGAATATCAAGTAAGGATCTAAATGTAAAGATATCTGAAAGCATTTTTGCTCCTATTAAAGCATTTGAAAATGCGACGTAATTCATTCTATGTAATAACTTTATCGAACATCCTTTTATTATTTTCTCATTCCTCTCGTATAATGTTCATGTTGGTCATGTGTGGTAATTTTTTGTTTATTACGCTCATGAGTATATTATGACAACCTTATTTTTGGTCGTTAACTTTTCGCACTGTTCTAGCTATGCTGCAAATGTAATGAATAGCATTGTGCAACAATCCTCATGTCTTTGACTCCGGTGAACTCTTTAGGGCTAGTGTTATCAGCGTAGGTAGTAAATATCATAAATTTGTAGTATGGTAAATTACTTCATTCTTTCTGAGCTCATTATTTGGGCATACTAGTTGATACGTAAGAATGAAAAATTATCCCGAATGTCCACCTCATAGTCTTAGACGCAGAATTATTTAAATCTGCCCATTTTTCTTCTAACATCAAGCTCTCATGTCACTAGTTACTATACTCGTTTGCCCATATTTCAATTTAAGTGCTCGCTAACGAATTATGTTATTTGAATTATTTGAATTATGTTATGAATTAATTATTAATTAATTATTTGAATTATGCGTCACTGGGATCATGTTTTCTTAGTTACAAATGGTTATTTGCATTGTCAAAATCAGATAAACGCAACGAAAGGAACGCATTTTTTTTGTGCTTTCCTCACAATCATTTTTGTTTCGACATGTGACATGGGTATTACGATACCCATGTGGAAGTAACAACTAAGGATTAATGTTAAGATATTTTAAAACCAATGTTGGAAACATTTAAGATTTCAACTTTACTGGAAATAGACTTTTTTCTTTTTCATGCACATGAATTTTTAGGTATATGAAAAGGAAATTGAATGTTGATTTAAAAGATATTTGTCATTGAATCAAATACTGTTGCCCTGTTCACTCTGAGGTACTTAGATTCATTTATCCATTAAAAGCTTAATGCATTCACGCTTCTTTAGCCTAAGCAGAACGATCTCCCAATGAGGAAAAGTAATAAAACAAAATAACTCATAAATATGTATTTTCTTGGTACAACAAATGCTAAACAACCCCAAAGTTCTTTTCTTTTACTTTCTTAACATTAATTCTACGTTAAGTTGGCGGATACAGAAACAAGAAGAGCAGAAACTTGAATACGCGATGGACTTTTGATATATTCACAGCTCTCGTACGAATATAGAATACGCAAACATCAACATTTATTCATTTGGAAAAAAAGGAACGTAACGACCTTAAAGACAGAAATACATTAGAGAGGAAATTTACAGACTCACATGCAACACCGTTTATATGGGCAACATTAAAACTACACAGCTCAGCCTAGATGACTACACTTATTTCCCATCAGCTGGGTGATGAGGAGTGGTGATGTAAGAATTGACTGTGCAAGATTCGGATTCAGCGTGAATGTATACCGACACAAATGTAGCCTCACCGAACATGCTTGGAAAAAAATGAAATTCTGTGCAATCATCGGGAATTTTCCAGAACTCGTTCGAAAATCTTATCACTCAAAATACGCTCGGGAAATAGTTCGAAGCAACATTTTTTCCCACGATTCTCAGCCATTTTTATGATACATAGTTTGGAAATTCCCGAACAATCTGATTGCCTTTAACTGGATAGTCAGCTGAATAAT
>JACJUY010001055.1:148551-167077 GCA_014220935.1 Platorchestia sp. MABIK | reverse complement strand
CCATTCCCTCAGCTCCATGCTAAATGGCGCCTTCATCCTTACTCTCATCGATACGCTTTTTTTGTAGCGGTTAGGGAGGCTTAAACCAACTTACAATCTAATCTAATCAAGCGAAATATATAGCATGTTTTATTTCAAATAAATATCTGAGTACGGAATTTAATTTTATCCTCACGATCTGGTGCGCGTTCGTCAGCGTCATCCGCATGAAGAAGGTAATAAAACGTCTTGTATGATTGACTGAAGTAAATTTTCCTAGTTTGGATAGAGCTTTTAATTTATGAGGCTACAGGTTGGATTAAATTGAAGATCGATAACCTTTTAGTTCTGGTAGATTTGCACGTGGCCGGACCGAATTCAATTTTTCAAAAATCCAAATCCGGACCTGCGGAAGCACACAGGCAGTCGGTCCTGTTGTTGGTCGTACGTCTGGTAGGGCAGAGTACGCTTCGTAGTAGTAGTACGCTGCCACCGCCGTTGACGTAATGGTGTGGAGGGGACGTCATCCGGCTTGTTTGAAATGAAGCCTTCTATTGGCTAGTCGAATTGACGAATGTGCGCGGCTGTCCCCGTAGAAGTGACTTTACCTCCTTTAGTCTACCATGGCAGAAGCTAAATGAGTTGTGTGCGAAGACCCTTATGAACTAGAAATGTTATTCCCATGCGAGTATGATACAAGGTCATAACACTTTCACTCGCAGAATACTGTGTCAGTTGTGGAGTTCATTCACTGTGGGTGAGACGAACGTGCCGGAGGTGGTATAGCGTACTTTCACAGCAAGCTTGAACAGCTTGCAGCATCTGGACTACCGAGAAAGACTGAAGAACCTCTCAATGGTATCCCTTCAGCGTCATTGGGAGAGATATTTAAAAATTTACGCATGGAAAATAATTATGGGCCTGGCTCCGAATTCCATTGGGCAGAAGCTGAAATTACAGACGAGACGGCACATCCGTTTCGTAATGATATGTGTTGTACCCACTTTAGACGATAGAGTGTTAAACGATGCGCGAAGGTACCCTTGACATTATGGGATCTTGTCAGTTCAACAGCCTGATTATTTTCACCTTCCATTGAAATTGAAATTCCCCTCCTGCTCATCTCTGTCGACCTCAGATAATTTCCTGAAAGTCTGGAGCCTTCAAAACGAGACCGGGAGGCTTCTTGACGAGTTTACATCACAAGCCCCCATAGCTCCATTACTACTAAGCCGCTGAGGATAACAGTGTCCCGCAGCAGCTTGCGCACCAGTGGGCCCAGTCACCGTGCTGCGATGCCTGTCTCGTGCGCGGTGGGAGGGCCTGCCGTGGTAGCAGCGTTGAGGGTCGGTGCAGCATTGGGGCTCGGGTCTGAAGTAACAAGCACGAATTCAAGAACCCAGAACTTTGAGGTAGGTGTGTGTAGGTGAGTGTGTGTGTTTGAGTATGTATGTTCAGGTGTGTATAGGGGTGGAAATGTGGTTAGGTATGTGTCTAGGTGTGTGCGCATGTGTGCGTGCGTGCGTGGGTATGAAAGTAGTCGCGTGGGTGCGTTTGCTCTTATGAATATGGACGTGTGGATGCGTGTGTATGTTCACACGTGCACGTGTGTGCGCTTTTTTACGTGTTATGCGTGTGAGCATGTGCTCGACCGGGCGTGTACATGTGTGTGTTTGGTATGCGCAAGCGTGCGTATGTTTTTAGGTATTTTAGTATTTTGTGTTAGTGTTGTTATTTTGTCATTTTTATGTTTGCTTTTTTGAGATTGCCCTAAAACAAACATTGTTTTAAGTGGGAGAAGAACCCGAAACTTATAATTCTCTTTACGCGATTACGAAAATTATGTAAATATATGTTCACTACAGGACAAAAACTCAAAAAACTTCTCATGAGTCAGAAAAAGTGATCTAAAGGGGGCGTTTTGGGTGAAACTTTTGATTTATTTCGAGCTCTAGAAGCAATAGAACCTTCAGCTGGTGGAGCCTCGACTATTACTCCAGATGACAAAAACAGGGATAATGACAACTAATGACAAAAGTAATGAACAACATAAAGCGATAGAGGAAAAAAGAGTTCTTGCTCGACATTAGCTCATGTAAGGGAAACACTCGCGCCCAAGGTTTTAACGTGAATCCTCCGAAAAATAACCTCACAATTTATTATCCCAGCGCGATTTAGAGTTTCATTCGAATAAATTTAAAAATCAAACTGTCTAAAAGGATTCCATGATATAGATATCATGAAAATGTTTTGAAAAAGAAAACCAAGCGTTTAATCTTAAATCTAGATAGAGAAATAACAAATGTAACGATTTGTTTCGGGTAACGTAATGTACACAAAATGTAACTTCAAAGTGGGTATAAATATCTCAAGGAGTAATTAATCCTAAAAGTAAACCTTGAAAGTTCCGTACGACTCATTTCTAGCATCTGAAATGAATAACAAATTTGTACAGGTTACAGGAAGAATCTGAGCTAGTTTTTGAAATCCAAAGGCATTGAAAAGAAGAAAGTTCTAATCTAAAATATTCAGTCGAATAAAAGAGTCCGTTTCGTTCAACACTAGTTCAAATTAGTAAATGAACACGCTTTCTAACAGTTCCCCATCCTGCTTAATGCTCTGACTAATGATTTTAAGGTTATTTTCAGAAATTGGGTAATCAGTTGCGAGGAAGTGGTCTAACTGCTCTGCAAACTGACGGCAGACACCTTGCCACTTGCCAATACATACAGAAAACTTTCCGCGCTCTGCTGCGCACATCGCCAAGAAGCCTGTATTCTCCCAATGCGTAGATGCCGTCACACGGAGACCAAACGGTGACGTTTCTTCATAATTGTCTACCGTTAGCGGCCCTGCTCGGTCCGTCTAGCGCCACGAAACCGTCAGATTTCAGCCTTAGTTTGGGACCAGTTTGGTCAAACTAAGGCTGAAATCTGATTGCTCCGTGGCCCTTGACAGACTAAGTAGTGCCTCTGACTGTAGATGATTATGATGAAACGTTACCATTTGGTCTCCGTGTGACGGCGGCCTCACATATTTGTACACAACGCAGCTTCTCAGAAACACTGGTATCCCGTCAGTAAATCTGAAAAAACTATTAACAATGAAGTGATTAATCTCTTTCTAGATGACAATTTTGCAAAAGGGTTTTAAGTTCTGGAGATATATTCGACGGATTTGACAAACTGTCTTCCAAGAAATTAATAGAAATTTGTATAGACGGTAGCTTTTGGTGTATGACGGGAACCTGTATTGCCAGAAAAAATGGTGCACCAATGGGAGGGGGACCGTGTTCCACCGATTTTAGCCATTGTGTTTCTTTCCTCTCCT
Organism: Platorchestia sp. MABIK; assembly: GCA_014220935.1. Lineage (NCBI taxonomy): Eukaryota > Metazoa > Arthropoda > Malacostraca > Amphipoda > Talitridae > Platorchestia > Platorchestia sp. MABIK. The sequence goes on along the minus strand of JACJUY010001055.1, from coordinate 163,768 downwards.
ACACAAATTCGGTTGAACCTAAGGGCCTAACGTTTTTGGGCCTGTACTGTACAGAAGATAGGTTGATGATGCTTTTGTACTATCTGGTTGTCCAGAGAGTTCGTGCCGATTGTTAGTAGTTCATCTTTCGACTTATTCTAGAATATGTTTGAGTCCAGAGAAATAGATTTGACTACACTTCCATTTATAGAACATTTTAAACTATCATGTCATGGAAGAAGTTTTAAGATCCTATAACTTGTGTTAAGTCTGTAACCCTATAAAATGGAAGATAAAAAGAATCATTTTCGGCACTTAATGCTTTTCTTTTTTCATAAAGGGAGAAATGTCTCACAAGCAATCAAAGAAATATGCGAAGTTTACGGGAATGATTCTGTATCCGAAAGAACTGTACGGAAGTGGTTCGCTAAGTTTCGAGCTGAAGATTGCAGCCATATTGATGAATGGCGATCAGGCACACCATCCACCACAGATGACGAGCCATTAATTGAGAATAACCCACATTCCACAACCCGAGAGTTGGCAGAGAGCCTCAACATTTCAAAGTCTGTCGTTCATGAGCGCCTGATACAGCTTGGGTTCACAAATCGCTACGATGTTTGGGTGCCACATGAGTTGAGGGAGAGGAATCCTTTGGATCGCGTTTCCATCTGTGATTCTTAATAAACGGAATGAAACTGTGCCTTTCTTAAAGCAAATTGTGACCGGGGATGAGAAATGGATTATCTACCAAAATATTCAGGGAAAGCGATCCTGGAGTAAACATGAGCCACCTTTAGCCCTACCGAAAGCTGATCTTCACCCAAAAAAGTTATGCTTTGTGTCTGGTGAGATTGAAAGGGAATTCTGTACTAAGTCAAATAATTAATTCTGATAAAAACAGCTAGCAATTGGATGAGTTAATTAAAGGCAGCAATTCAAGAAAAACGTCCAGAATTGGCCAACAGGAAAGGTGTTGTGTTTCAACATGAAAGGTGTTGTGTTTCAGTATGAAAGGTGTTGTGTTTCAATATGAAAGGTGTTGTGTTTCAATATGAAAGGTGTTGTGTTTCACTCAGCAAGACCACACGCTGCTTAGCGAACTAGACAAAAATTGCTGCAACTTGGCTAGGATGCGTTACCTCATCTTCCATATTCACCGGATATTACCCCTTCAGATTTTCATCTATTCAGGTCTTTGTAGAATAGTCTTAATGGTGAAAATGTAAACGACATAAAACAATACCGTGATGAATTCTTTGCCATAAAAACACCTCAATTCTGGGAAGAAGGTATTTTCAAGTTGGAGGATAGATGCAGACGAATTGTGCAACAAAATGGTTCATATTTGGTAGAAAAAACGTTATAACAAATATTTATTAGCCTTTTTCCTTTCCTTGAAAATCAGCACGAACTTTTCGGCCAGCCTGATATTTCGTGCCCCATGTCACATTCATCTATTCATGACCTAGTAGAACAGTAAGCACCACTCAATGACGTTCGGACTTTTAAAAGAATTTGACAACAAATTGAATTTCTTGCACATACGAGTATGTGTCTAAAAACTGAAAACGCATTTGAGACTAACTTGTTCCGAAAGTAAACTAACGCGGGGTTAGGATTGATTGATTATAAATTGATTTTTGGCCTCCCTTCACCACAACAAGGATGTTCAAAGAGAGGAAGATGATTGCACCATTCAGCGCTGAATCTATGCATAAGGCGTGTTCCCGCGCTGGATCCGGCGTGCATAGAAACAGTCAATTAAGAAGGAAGGTTATGAAACAAGATAAAAGCTAAGGAAAAAAGTCAGGGGTACTGAAAAACAGGACAGTAGCGAACCAAAAAAAGATGGTCCTTAACAACACAAAAAAAAACATTTTACTTCAACAAAAAGAAGGCTTACCTAACTCTCAGCTCAGGACCTCACATTTTTCCCCTGAGACGCGGGGTTAGGAATGAAATTTATTAGTGCCATATTTTTCAACTTTAAACGTAATCTTAGGATGGTAGGCAGATCTTTTAGGATTTTTTAAGCACCACGCTTTTATAAATCAGCTGAACACTTTAAGTTCTTATTTTTTCAAAAATTTACTCACTCCTGGCTTAGTTGAAAACATTTGTCGTAAAAGAATTACTCATTAATCGGTTAGGGAAGATAAAAAAAATTTAAATTCCTTAAGAAAACTCTATCCATGCCATCTATATAGGGAACTCTAGAAGCTCAGTACGTGTCTAAAGAATACAAAGTCTTAATGTCAAAATATTGTCCCAGATTAATTTCTTTGTGATTCATGAAAAATTACTCCAATCTGGTAATTTTTCTGCTTTACTACCACAACACCGCGTTTCTGGGTAACTACGTTTCACAGAAATAAAGGTGTGAGAAGACTACTTGCCACTATTTGACCCGCATAACAAAGCAGAGAGGGATTGTTGTCCGTACTGGCGGAGGTGTTTGATTATAGTTTGCGTGTCGGTATTAGGCGGCGTTCACACAAGCGCAATAAGATCCATGTCTGTAGGTCGTAAGCGATAGGCGAAAATAATTGTCTTGTGAGATACGACGCGCTCAGATCCGTCAAAAATACGGATAGACGGCAAAACTGGTTCACACCGGTGCGATGGCGAAATCTGTCGTAAGATACGTGTATCAAGAGACAAAGCGTGCGTGTCTCTTCCTTCACTGTCGTACGATACTGGCTAGAGTGAGGATGTCAAACGCAAAGGGTGAAGACATAAGTTTTGTAATTTCTTTTATCCAGGAAGTTGAATCACGTCAGTGCTTATGGAATTATTCATTAAAATCCTACAGCAAATGTGAAGAAATCAGCTTGGCATGGAAGGAGATTGTTAATAAGCTCAAGGACACAGGTAAATAATTTTATAAATTGTAATTTTCATTTTTATTTTTCACTCTAATTTTGTAATCATGGTTAGTACTATTATTTTCACATATATTACTAAAATACAAAAACATTTTCACTCTGCATTAGGCAGTCCTGCATATCTCCATTGTATTGGTATTGCTCCTCGCGGTTGCAAAAAGTAATTATGTAGTTTGTCACGTATGCGAACAGCTTGCGACGTTGAAGTACTATTTATATTCTCACACTCAACATCGATCACCTCTGGTATAGCATCACAGGAGGCAAAGCTCCTAGGTTCGTATATTTTTCGTTCTCGAATTCGAATGAAGTTATGCAAGACGCAAGCAGTTTTTATGATATTTATGACTAAATCCTTGTTACAAGCCATTGGACGTTCAAACACTCGAAACTTGGATGTAAGCATGCCAAAAGCGCATTCCACTCTTTTCCGCCCTCTACTAAGCCTAAAATTTCAAATTCTTTTTCCGTCACTTAATACTTTTTTGGATATGGTCTAATTAAGTATGGCAAAAGAGGAAATGCCTCGTCACCAACAAAATAGAAGGGGAATGGCTCTTTGTTCGGATCACCAGGCAATGGCGTAGCTTGTGGGATATTAAGCCGATCGCGGCTCAGCAATTGCCCTACCGCTGAGCTACGAAATACTGCACCATCACTATTTCTTCCAAAGTCCCCAACATCAATAGCAGTAAACATGTCATCTGCATCAGCCACAGCCATTAGAACAACTGAAAAATAACCCTTATAATTAAAATAGGTAGACCCTGTGTTGTTGAAGCACCGGACACGCACGTGTTTTCCATCGATGGAGCCGATGCAGTTGGGCAAATTCCACAATTCCAAATAGCGTTCACTTATACCCTTCCAAGTTACCTCTGTAGGTTCAGGCATAAATGTTGGTTGTAATCGTGACCAGATGACTTCGCAAGTTGATCGAATTATTTCACTCACAGTAGATTTTCCTCTGTAGAACAGCAAAGCCCGGTCTTGAAAACTGCCCCCTGTTGCCAAGTATCTGAAGCAATAAAGAAATATTTGTAAATAAATGAAAGATTTTAATTTTTAAATTTTACTTATTTGTCAGCTAGTAGATAAATTAACTATGTAATATATAACATAAAGTCGGTCTGTCTGTTGGTATAGTTGTTCCCTATAGAAATACAACTTTATGGGTTACCCTGCTTCCCATAATAATCAGGCAACGAAACTCATGATGATGCCTCTTTGGAGATTGTTGTTCTGGTAATGACTTATGACTACTTTTGTCTATCTACGTGAGCACCTGAAGCACATATAAATCACAATTGGATTTTTCATGGAAGAGATAACTTTATTCTATGAAAAATAACTTAAAAATAGTAAAACAAAATTCAGATATCATTATTCTTACAATTTCACCCGATCAACGACGGCTGTTTCTGCTAATTAGCATGTAAAGTTTACCATGCATTGATTAATAATACGTTCATCTATTACGATCATATTATTTAGCACCTAATTGCTTTGTGTTTTGTTTGTTTCAGAATTGAATTGCCGAGAAAGATGGAAGAACATCCAGTGCGCATATTTGAGGTCTCTACGACCACCTAAATCAGGATCGGGAATAAAAAAAAAGTACTACCTTGCAGATTACATGTCATTCCTGCTACCTTACTTGAAAGGGAGTGCTACATCAGGTAATTTAAGTATACCGGCACAACAAGACAACTGTGAAGAGGACATTCATCTATCGGTTCACAGCTCAGAACTTCAAGGTGAAAATGAAGATCACAATTTTTCTCAAGCAACTTCCTTCGAAAAGCCATCTGAACATGTTCTCAGTAATGAGTTACATCCCGACGAACAAATACCTCCTAACCCAGAAAAACCCACTAAATAGAGGGCTAATTCCACTACTGCCGTAGATACTGCTTCTGTGGAATGGTTAAAAAAAAAATGTAATTCACGTTCAAAGGGAAGAGACGCAGACTTGTTGATGTTTGAATCACTAGTGCCTGATGTAAAACAACTCAATAACAAACGTAAAAGACGTTTCAAAGCTGATGTGCTTCACCTGCTGAATAGTGCTTTAGAAGAGTGCTTTAGACAAGCACCAACACCATGTACATCATTATCAAGCAACAGCGAGGATTGTTATAATAATTGTGTTTTCCAACAAACCACTCACCAACCCTCACCAAACGAAACTGCACATAAAGGGCCTGGAAATGCTGCAGAAGATTCCACACAAGATACTCATGCCCTTCTTTCTTTTTCATTTTTCACCATTATGTCATTAGATTTTTCTACTTTAATTATAGCATTTTCAAAATAAATGTGTTTATACTTACCTCAAGGTAATGAGCAATTTTTCTTCTGGCGAAATCGCCTGTCTGAAATGAGTGTCCTGCTTCTCCAGGTCACTTGACATGAGTTGACATAAAAACTTAAAAGATTCTGGACTCATCCGATGCACCTCTTGAAGTTTAGATGGATGCTGAGACAGCTCTCTTGTATGGATAAATACTAATGTTTTGCTTCTTGCAAATCCTAATTATGAATAAAAGAGCAAAGAAAGTAGCTTTTAAATTTAACATTCTTATTAATACAGTCAAAAAATAAAAGAAGAACGTTTCGACCCGTTAGGTCATTCTCAACTTCTGTTGGTAGAAAATCACAAAATCAAGTAAAATTCAAAGTAAAATGTTGGACGATGAAGAAAAAAAAAATTGCAGCATACTAAAAACTTACAAATACAACCTAAACTAGCTGAAGGGGGAAAGCGGACTGAGTATCATTCAAAACTGGTTTTGTCGTTAAAATACACAGGGATTCTAAAATACGAAGATTTATGACACCAGATGTAGAAGCAATTACATTGAAATCGTTTAAGCGCACGGGAAGATCGCATTTCTCTGCATGAGAACGGATGGCAGAATGGGATGGCGTAGAGAGAAGGAGGCCTGTTCTAAAACTCCTACCAGCATGCTCCGCAACGCGAATACTGAGGGCCCGTTTAGTTGTAACTACAGCTGAACTATGTTCCACATAAAATAAATTAAACGGATGCACCCAATGTTTTCTCCTTCGCCGGATTTTCTTCAAATACAAGAAGCTCGCAAAAACTTCATCCTCACTCGATGAAGAACTCGTGATTACTGACTAAATTCCACCCGCTACACTTTGCCGCTGGCTCATGTCTTATCGTGGCAGTATGAACCTTACTTGTCTTAAGCTGGCCACACACTAGCATATCTGATCGGTCAGGACTAACAGATATGGAATACTACAGATGAAATCTGTCGCTGTACTCGCCACTAACTGCAGCGAGCATAACTGCAACTCCAGTGCGTGTTCAGCAGTGGTAGCAGGTGATGTGAGATAACCAGTCATGAACGACAAGAAAAAAGCTTTGGCAAGCTTGGTGCTATTAAGTGCTATGAAGCCCAGAAAGCGGAAACGATCGTGTTGGTCAAAGGAATGGCTTAAAAAAGAGAAGAATTTTCTCATATGACACTTCTAAAAGAATTAAAAGAAAATAACCCAGATGATTTTTGAAATTATTTGCGAATGTCCGATGAGGTATTCCAAGAAATACATGCCACTATTGCCCCAAATTGTGTAATGAAATCTGTATCCATAAAATGAGCGTCAGCTACAAACACCATAGTGACACCGCTAACTTGGGCACGACATATCTCTCCCGCTGTCGGCCACACACTGTGCGATTAAATCTGCGGAAGGAAAGAATTGTCACATTTGCCCATACACTAGGCGATAAAATCTGCCGGCGGGTAAGGAATTCCAACATGATGGAAGATCAAAATGAGCGATTTGATCTGCCAGACTTTATCTGTGTCACCCCACACACTGGCAGATATTTGAGCGATTTGGTCTGTACAGATCAAATCGGCAGAATCTGACCGATCAGATATGCTAGTGTGTGGCCAGCTTTAAGGATAATTATCGTGTATCGCATGTTTCGGAGATAAATATCTTATCACTCTGGTGTGAACTTCGCCTTAGAGATCACTTCCATATAGCTGATCGACCAATTATAAGTTTACAATAATTTGTCTCAGCAAAGAACAGGATGTGAAGCTACTGTATTAGAAAGCGTGTTCATTTACCAACTTGAACCAATGTTGAACGAAACGAGCTCATCTGCGCCTCACAGTGTTTTAGATTAGGACATTCTTCATTTTAACGTCATTGTATTTCAGGAATCAGGTCTTATTCTACCTGTAACCTACATGAGTTTGAAATTTGTGGGCAAAAAAATGAGCAAAATCCCATCAGATCTCGGCTTAGACACGTGTTCTCAAACATGTAAAGTGTTTAAAGCGGTCAAACAAAATGCAGTCGAGGCTTTACAGAGAGATGTCAAATAGGTAAAAGGAGAGAACTGATAATACCGTATTAGTAAAATGGAGAGAACTGAAAATACCGTATAAGACATCTACTCGAATTAAAAATGGCAAGTAAAACAATGGAGATATTTTTCAATTCCAGTAAATGTTTTATACGGTATTTTTAGTTCTCTCCTTTTACTTCAGATCAGAAAGCAGGAATTTGTGAAGAAGAGGACAATAATCGATTTTATAATTTTTGTTGCCTAAACATAGTTAATTAGATCTAAATAAACAACTTGTTTTCTATGCACTTTTTGGGGGAAATGAGTATTTAACGAGTTATAGCGGCATGTTCATTTTCGTCTTTGACGACGAATGCGCTAGAATAAACAGCTACAAATCGATTTTCAAATTTTTGTTGCTTGAATCACGGTAATAACATCAAAATAAACCACTTTTCCACTATACACTTTTTGCGGCAAATGAGTATTTTACGAGTTAAAGCCGTAGGTTTAGTTGTTGTGCGATTGAGCTGTTAAGAGTACGTTTGGGTACTTCGTCATATATCATTTGCCGACCCCGCGTAGCCTGAACCCACTTCTAGGATCTTTTAGTTAATAACACAATAGAAATTATCACCCGAAATAAACGAGTTATAGCAGTATGTTAACTTTCGTCTTAGATGACGGGAATGCGCTCGATCATTCGAGCGCGTCGGAAGGGAGAGTTCATTGTAGTGTTGCCATCCGACGCGCTTGATGAATTACTTTCCGCTTCAATCACTAGAGTTGCGGCAACTAATTTACCGCTATAACTCGTTAAATACTCATTTGCCCCCAAAAAAACATAATAGAAAAACTGTTTATTTTTATCTAATTAACTATGTTTAGGCAGCAAAAAGTGAAAAATCGATTATTGTCCCCTCCACATATACCCAGAAAGCCTCCCGATAACTTTTTTGCAGATGTCAAATAACTGAAAGCAACAATTTTGTGTGAGTCCTTTACGTAGTTTGGCTATTGAACATGTCAAACGAGAATGTGTTTACTATTCTATTGTTTTAAATAATACAGCATGGAATACAACACCATATATATCCCATGTAAAAATTGGAATGTAAAGGAAAATCTTTGTAGTGGAAAAGTTCTTTTACGCGTAGCTTATGCGAACGACTTTATGCGCTATTACTCGTATTTTGAGTTTCTGTTTAAAATATCGAATAGAGTTGGAAAAGAAAACAACAAAATGTCGAAACCACTTTTTGTCTTCTTTCGAAAATGGAAGAAAAAATGGTCAATATTGAATTTCATGTTGTCAACGATTTTCATAATTTCGTTGCGACATCTAGGTAATTGCAGACATTTTAAGACGTTTTACATGAATGATAATGTGCTTGCAAATGCTTAGTTTTAGTGATATAGCATAAATAACTTCCAGGTGAGAATAGCATTAACGGCAGTATCGAAATAGCTCTTTCAGTGTATGGCGGATCCGGAACATGCGCATTCATTTTGGCGAAAAACCATCGGTGTCGATATGGCTAATAAAGTTATTTTAGACTTACTTGGGTTAGTCTTATTTAACTAATCTAACTTTACCTACCCTAACCTGAGCTATCGTTATGTCAATACCGTATTTCAGCTTATTTACGTGTTCGTTTGTTCAATTTTATTTACGACGTTTCTTTAACTTCAAAGTTAAATATATCGAAAACTAAGCATTTGCGAGCACAATGTCATTCAAGTAATATGCCCTCAAATGTACCCTATTACCTAAATTAAGCAATGGAATTTTCAAAATCGTTGACAACATTAAATTCAATACTGACTGAAATAATTTCTAGACACTTGCGCTTGAAAATTGTTAGGTGCTTGGAAAATGATGTCAAGTTGGCTTTTCTGCACTTTTGAGAGGCGGCGAAAGATTTTTTGAGCAGCAATAATGTAAACAAATTGGGAAGAATCAAAAATAAATTCCAATTTAAATTTTAGATAAGAATAAAGTTACTTAAAATGTTATTGAATCGCTCAAGAACGGACTGGAATCGATTATAACTATGATTCTCCCTAAAAATAGGACATTAAAAGTATATTAACCATCAAATTTTTTAAAATTAAATTTAATCAAGAAATGTTCACAGTCGTTATTTTACGTTCTTCCTTTAATGACACATTCACAAAGCCCACGAGTTTTCAGTTGAGGAATTGAGGAAAAACTAACTGGTATTCAGTTAGCATTGTCCAATAAAATTATTGATGTTGAAAGGATATTTGAAAACAAGAGGGCCAAAAAAAAACAATTTTGTGCATGAAAAAATGTTCAGAACCATGAATACTTCGATTCAGTAATGGATAACCATGTTGATGAAAACTAGAAAATTTTAGAATTCACATGGAATGATCAAGTTGGTTAGAACAGCAAATATTTGTAATGAAATAATGAAATAATATAATCAGATTGATCAGAAGAAGAAAACTCATATACAAGTAATGTCATATACAAGTAATGAAGTTCAATAAAGCAATATAAAATTATAATTCAGCTGACTGGAAGTAAATAATTTAGGGTCAACACTTGATGATCAGCTTGAAGAAATTTGAAGATTTCAGAATCAATATAGGCCTATTCCAATACTCTTGAAGAGAAAAATATAAAATCTTTACGCCAGGATTTACGTAGGTTTTCTTAGATTATGAAATGTTCTGACACTGAAAAGCACCAAAAGTCTCTTTATAACTAATAATATACGCCAAATTTTTTCGAGAGCCAGATACGAGTTGCTAGCTGTGAAATCATTCAAAGGTTCAAAAAAAGTCTTTAAAAAACTATATCTGAAGTCAATTTAAAGTTAGAGCAAAAAATTCGAGCATTTCACGTTATTGCATTGGTGGAGCAAGAAATCGAAGTTCACTTTTCGACTCAGCTGAGTTCCCTGAAAAGTTCTGTTCCCTGAAAAAATTTGGAACTTGAAGAATTTAGCTAGAAAAAATTAGAACATAGGGTTTAAACAGGTCGACGGATAAACTTTTATTTCCGGATGTACCTCAATGACACCTTAAAATACTTGAAAGGAGGCCCCAAGAATAAATAATTCAAGCATAAATCGCAAAATTGACGCTAACATTTTGAACTCGTGAAATTGAAATTCATCAGAAATTTCGATTCTTTTTCTGTCGAATACTGCCTGGTTTATATTTTACTTCATCGAATTTGAAAAATTAAAACCACAAAACATGTCCGAAGTATCACATCAACCTCATTAGCTTTTTTAGCAACGTTGGTGTAATTCACGGTTTTAATTGTCATCGAGTCCGTGTCCGTCCTAGCGAGTACGTTGGGACAAATACTGGGGTAATGGATTTAGCAAATAAAACCTTTGTGTATTTTATTATTTCTACCAAATCAACGTAGAAAGTTCAAGGTTTAAAAATCCAAGTATTTCAAGTCAAAACCTGTTTGGAGCCTTGTTTCCTCAGTTAATATTTTATTACCAATGGGTCTCTGATAGAAGCGCTTCCTTTGAAAATGCTTCATTTGGCGATGACGGTAAAGTTCACTTTAATCTTGAGCGAAGAAGTGCTGCCCGATCTTTATTTAAGGTTATGCCATTTGAAGGTAGGTCAGGCCTAGAACTCTAGCTGCCGGAACGCCATTGCTGGCCGTAAATTCTCATGTGGGGAGCAGAGAAATGTATCGGCAATGCATTAGTTTGGGAGGAGGGCGAGTTACGAGGCAGCGACGAGAGCGAACTGCGACTCCTTGAGGCACTTGCCAGCTTGCACTCCACTGCCTGCGCTACCAGCCTTCTTGTAATTCGAATGTTGCTCCAAATAAATCGCTTAATAAACTACTGTGCTACGTTTCGTTGTATTGAAATGAGCCGTGTTTGGATTTCGAATTTATCTTGTGGAGAATACGTTAAAAGTGAACTTTATGAGAAAAACATCAATGTATTTTTGAACATAAAAAAAATTTAACACTGACATTTATTTGGATGGTTGATTCTAAGAAAATGGCTGAAATTCCTAAAACTACTGTGAATCTTCACAGGTGGCATAAATAGATTGCATTTTTAAGCTAACCCTAGTTCATTCAAAATTGACTGCATGTAATTTGCAACTCATTTTGCAGATACATTTTTTTAACATTGGAGTTATTTGAACAAGTTCTTTACTGCTTGCAGCTCTTCATCAAGAAATGGTAGGCTGCTTCTTTTTCATTGCTATTATTTTTTAAATAATTTATTTCACTTTCTTGATCGATTTTATTAATTACATTCATTCCTCTGAAATTTCCAGATTTTCTTAAGAATGATCTTGAAATCGAAACGTATGTTATCAAAGGAACAAATTTTTATGGGTGAGGCTTATCAAATTTCGGCCATCAAAGAAGGTCATAAAGACCTACAGAAAATATTTACCAATTTCTTTCCTCGTATTTCATTCCGAATTATTTTAATGATCAACAACACAGTATGCCAGTAGAGCTTTTCATTTTGAAGATGTTCTACCGACTAGTATGAATAGCATGCGCTGTTGAGCGCATTGCGCATCGTTTCTGGACGAAGGTTTGGTATTGGAGCACCTTATTTGGCATTATGTGCGTCTTTTTAAGAACCAAGGCAAAATACTTCCTCTATGTAGGAGGTAAAGCTCACCTATCAGAGTGTCTTCGAAAATGTTTGAGACTTTCGCTTGTGTGGTTGTGAGGGGATGAGTCGTTCCGCAGTAGGAACCAGCAGTGGTCACCCATCATGTTTTCGTTGAAACGTCCTTTATACCTGCGTTCCATCCTTGCAATTTCGAGGTGGAACCTCATCATGTTCGTTACTGATATCATACATATTGGATGAGAAGAAATCTTTGTGGATCTGAGTGCAAGAAATGTATTTTAAACAACGTTTGAAACCACATAAGTTGTTAGGCCTAATTGTCATTCCGTATGATTATCTAGGATGCTCTACACTACATGAGCAAGAGCGTTCCGTGCTGCCAATTCCAGTGGATTTAGTCCACTGCTGAACTCTCTGTAACAAATCAATTGTGTTAACTCTGTCCACCAAAAATGCCTGTTTTTAAGTTCAGCATCGGTTTTCTTCGAACCAGATACTACACTATAGAATTAAAATACCATCATACGTCAGAATCATGGGTCATAGCTCTAACAAAATATTAGAAAAGTCAAGTTACATATGAAGGAGCAAAGATAGAACTCCTGAGGATTTACCAAATGCATGTGCTGCAACATTGTACACATTGTATCGACCAACTGTGTGTTCCTCTCTTTTGGGCCAATTTTAGACAATGAAATAATTTTTGTCGTCAGGGTTTCACAAACATGAAAATATCGATTTTTTGTACATCCTAGCTTTTAATCGAAAACTCAAAGAAAAGACTTGGGGTTCTTTGCAGATCATCCCTTTTATTAGAAGTTGTGAACACTTCCCATAGTAAATTCTATTGACCCATGTTTCCGTCATCCCAACAATATGTACAACAGGAATAGAAAGTTTGTTGTTGTCATTGTGTAGCAGCCCAGGATTAATAATGAGAGTTCATAGACAAATTAGATAATATTAATTCATTAGAGAAATGCTCGTTCTTACCTTATTCGTGAGACCATTTCCATTAGTGCAGAAACAAGCACCGTCTTTTTTGAATGGCGTTCCTAAGACTTCTTGTTGCTAACAGAAAATTAACAATTTTGTCCCGCCTCCTATAAAAAATACCATAACTGTAATTTGGAGCCCATCTGGTAATTTTAAGGAGGAAATTAAAAGCGAACATCCAACAACAGATGTATTGGAATTTCAAGACGACAACGTTGTTTAATGAAGTCGGTTACCATTTAGAGACCGGTTAAATTAACTTGTCCGATTAAAGGTTCGACGTATCCTGGAAAGGAAAGACGAGAAAACTAAGGACAAATCAACCAAGCTAATCGAAGTGAACTATGTTTCAGTTATAGGCACGTTGCTTTGTTCAAGAACAGGAATCTCCCTCTGCTCACCCAAAGATAACGAAGGCTTATACATAGAATAACCAGTCGACACGCCGACGATGGGCCTCCATTACCCGCAAGGAAAGGTGTACCAAGCGCCACCGAAGAAGCAGAGATGCGCCTCGTTTTCTTTCTTATCTGAACAATGTTCAGGCTCAGTGTTACGTTTACTAGGAGACTTTAATAATAGGTATTCTTTTGATTCAAGAAAAATATAACAATATAATAAATTTAATTGTTTCATTACGAAAGCCTAATTTACGTACCTATTTGTCGCCTTCAAAAGGGACCATAAATAAGAGCCTCTATGAAGCTTTTAGAAAGAGGAAAATAGAGTAAGTATAGTTCCACTCTATTACACCGAGTAGACAGTTAATTGGTTAGGAAGCATGCAAGATAAGCATGGCTTAATTTAAATTCGGTAATTCAAGGACATCGCCTCGATTAAATTTAAGTTAACTCTGCTTTCAAGCAGCCAATAATTTTAGGTTAATGTTAAAGTTTAAATTCTGCGTATAGCAGCCATACAGTTAATCTGCCACATGGGCATCCAGTAGGTCACAGCCAACTCCTCTGCTTTAGGGTAGTTTTATTTAATTTACTCTAATGTAAACGATTAAAACCGGCATTAAGCCAAACTCATGAACAACTAAAGAGTGGAACAAAGAGGTGCAAACATGCAAAATTAGAACTCATAGAACAAAATCACAGCCACACAAACTAAATGTTAAAGCGGAAAAGAAGAAACTTAACGAAACTGAACTTAATGTGTTAACAAAGGGCTCTCAAAACCAATCTGCCACAGCCTGCGCAGGAACCTCCTATTACACCTCTAATTGCAAGTGTAAACCAATTGACTGCCTTCAAGCGTAAACTAAATTTTCTATTTCAACTCTGAAGGTCACGGTTCAAGAATAAACTTTTCAATACCCAACAGCTTTGCACTTTCTCTTGTCTATGACAAATTCTTCACCAAATCATTCAATCTCTCTTTCTTCATCGCCTTGATCCTCCTTTCCTCGACTCATCCACACACATTTAATCAATATTGTTATGTTCCTCTTATGGCAATGAATCATCTTCTGTAACCACCCTACTTAATACATGCACTCGAATTTGTACCTTCTTATTTTGTTGGTTATCGCGTAAATTTTGTAAATAGATAAATACATTTACAAACAGGATTCATTGGCTTCACGCCACACCATCATTACTGCTAAATGCACGCTTTTCTGTTTGCTATTTAACCACTGCGCGAGCCTCACAGCGCAAAAAGACAATATTTGTGAGGTGCCCGGAGCTTATCTTGGATGCCAACTTTACAACCACACTAATAATTGTATGCAGTTTTCTCTCTATAGGTTATCATTTTCCGCTAGCTGCTCGAAGTATTTCCTCCTTACTTATGATGACAGTTGTCTTGTCTAGACTATGCATAATTCCTATCAGTGTGGTTTATTCCACTTAGTTTGTACAAATTCTGTTACATACGTTTAGTCAAGAATAATTGAGAAATGAATCTGAAAAAAAATCAATCGCTGTATGTAATGCTAGTTCAACAAACTATAACAGCATTACTAGTGTGATTAAATCTGATACTATGAACTCGGGAACCAAATGCACACAACGCACTCTCTAACTGTAGTAGCCAAAGCAACGGAGCACAAATACTTACCTAAATAACACCTTTGTTGCATAGAAATTTGAGGTGATAGAAAAATTCTATAATATAATTGAAATAAAATTATTTGGTATAGTATTAATCTTTAATGTATGACTAGCAAAATGTTTGTTGACGAGTGAAGTTTTAAGATTTCCATAAAGTTGCCCAGCAATCTAAGGGCGATTTCAGTCATACTGCTCTTACAGGCACTGAGTTTCTCAGCGATATCTAAAGCTCATTTTACACCTGCGGTGTGGAGCGTCGGTGTGGAGCGACGGTGAACTGGCTAGAGCTCCTCCCACGAGAGGATTGAGCGTCAGTGCACACCGACTTGCTTTTACATTGCCGCTCAA
>JACJUY010001055.1:94140-148322 GCA_014220935.1 Platorchestia sp. MABIK | reverse complement strand
CTGGACACTGTTTTTATACTCTGCGAGCTTAACGTTCCATAAACTTGGAAATTCATCACATTTTTCAATGGGCGGTTTCATTTCTTCCTTGCTACATAATATGTAAGCCATGACTACACATGCTCTCTATGGTCTCAAGAGCAACTGAGCGCTGTTGACTGGCAGTGCACACCGCCAATATTTAGCATGCAGAATGTTGCCGCTCCTTACCGAGAGCGTGGCAATAAGGGTCATTTTGCATTGCTGTGGGCGGAGCTTATTTGACTGGCGGGATGGGTCGACGGTGTGGAGCGCAAAGACACCGTCAATGTAAAATGGCCTTAACTCCTGGAAATAACCACAATGATCTCCCAGCTGCAAATTCTCTGCAATATCGCTTGCTCGAGCCGGCGAAAAAAAAATAATACCCTTCATCTCGTCATCACACCCTGGACCTTAGAACAACCGGCTTGTCGGTTAAGAACAAGATGGGAAATTATTACTGACTGAGCAACATGTCATCACAGAGCTTAATACCCTTAAGGATATTCTTAAGATATTAGAGACCTCCTACTTGCCATTCAACAGTTATTTAGAAGATACTTAGCTGAAGCCCATCTTCTAGATCTGGAGGTTCCAAACTTCCTGCCTTTGGGCTGTACTGATTACTCCAGTTAAGTTTTCGGGAGGCTTCCTGATCTTAAGTAAAAAGGAGATAACTAAAAATACCGTATAAAATTGCAAGTAAAATAATAAAATTGAACGTTTCGAGCATTCGCTCATCTTCAGCAAAATAAATGTACCTGGAAAATCATGAAATGAATTAAAAAGATGAAAAATTGAAATAACTAACCTTAAAAACTACCTGTTAACTATTGACAACGGAAAGGAACTAAGTTGTTTATTTAAAATCAGCTTATTTCTTATTATGAATACACACTCAAAAATCCTAAAATCAGAGGAATATTTAGATCTAGTTTGAATTTTTAAATTACTGACGTTAAATGGGCAATTACAATGCTCTGAATGATCCCTAATAGCTGAATGCGAAGGACTAGAGGAAATATTTCCTGTGCGGTAACTTCTACCTCGATGCTCAGCCACCCTACAGCCTAGAGTACGCGACGTCAAACCGACGTACTCAGATGCACATCGTGCGCAACCAAATTTGTAAATTAGGGATTCCTGCATCGCGGTAGAAAGCATGTTTCAAAAACATGCTTCCCATCGAGATGGAGGCCTCTCTAATTTCCTACCGCGATGGAGACCTTCATGAATAAACAAAATGAATAAAAAGCACTCGGTTTTTTTAAAATTCAGGAATATCACAGCTAGGTTGTTCAAGGAAAAAACAAAAAAAGGAAAAAACCTGTTTCTTTCCAAAAGAGTTCAAGCTCTAGTTAGCTCACAGTAATTTGCAGACATTATTGTCTAAATAACATGTCAATTATTTTAGATGAACTAATCACTAAAATACCTTTAAAATAATGTGACATTGCAAAAGAACTGAAGTATCACAACTAAGTTGCACTTCAGTACAATTACCCAATACCAAACGCTCAATGAAATAGCATGGTATAAAAAATGAGTGGTAATTCTTTTTCATAGTTATAGGGGACAGAATGACTCAAGGACCCTGTAGATGAAAATTTGATAAATGTGTATTTGGCAGTAATCGAATTTCCAATTTTGGGTGCCTAAACATAGTTAGATGTAAATAAGCAATTTTTCTTCTCTGCCCTTTCCCTCGCAAATGAGTACTTTACGAGTTATAGCGGTAAACTACTGACCGCAACTCTAGTGTTTGAAGCGGAAAGAAATGTATCGCGGGCGTTGTATGACAGCATTACAATGGACTCTCCCTTTCGACGCGCTCGAATGATCGAGCACGCTTTTTCCGCGCTTGCAACAATACAATTGCGATAAGTACCATACCGCTATAACTCGTAAAATGGTCATTTGTCGAAATAGTCGAAAAGTTTACAAAAGAAAACTTGTTTATTTCGATCTAATCACCCTTGTTTTGGCACCAAAAATTCGAAATTGATTACTACCAAAGGCTACACATTTACCGAAAATTTGTATTATGTTATCAGTAAGCTCACAGGCTTCCTTTACCTTGGCTTTCATTGAGATTGCAACTTATAAAAGAAAAAATGCTCCAGTTTGGCTAGAATTATGAAGTGCATGTAAAATACAAAAGTTAGGATTCAAGTTATAACTTTTCAATTTTTTTTAAACTGTTAATTTAAATGCTTGGAAATATAAAGAACTTTGTAATCATTAACACTACTAGCCACTTGATGTGAATGCAGTCATATTTGCTTTTATTTATGCAGAAAAAACATTTACACCCGAGTATGAAAAAAAGTACTAGACATAAAATTGTTCATGATCACAAGAAATATTTCTAAATCTATTTTAGAACAACTGATATGATGAATCAATGAAGAGAGTAATATATTCAGGTGAACATTTGTGATTCAGCAAGCCCTACCCAAAATTCTTCTTTAGGTGCCTCTTTTGAGGTTTTTCCACAGCACTAATTTTTTTCCTACTATTCTGATTTAAGTTAAAAAAAACTTCCCATGCCAAACAGCCAAGTCTTTCAAGTATTTCTGAGTAAAATAAGTACGGAGTACTTTGTTCAAAGAGATTATTATTCTATAATTAACAGTTCATGGATGTTGGCACCGTCTGTTCTTCAAAAACAGTTTCTTCTTTCTAATTCAGAGAAGCAGGTGACCTCACTCGTGATGAAGCAAAAGTCTGTGATGTTTTGAAACAAGTTTGAATTATGCCATGAGGATTACACACGTGAATTTCATTAGAACTAAATTCATACTAGATTCAAAATTATTTCTAATTTTGATGATAAAAGGAGGTGCCTAATAGATGGCATTGACTAAATGAATCTATTCAAACCAAAACCACCACACAGGGCTTTTGCCAAAAATGTATTCTATACACAAGGATACGAAAATTAAATTATTGTTGCCCACACTCTTGATCTTGCTCCCCATCTCAGCCAGCGTTCTTGTGTTTTGGGAGTGATGCTTATAGGTGAATATTTATAACATTACCTGCGATAAAAAATAAGAAATTAATACTTTTTTTGTTAGATCATGATAACTTAAACAAAAAAATGTGAATTTCCATGGGCTCTAAGTTCATTCAGGGGGAAATTAGCAACATATAAAGTTTTATCCAAGAAATCTATTGCAAATTTTAAAGTTTAACTAGACTTGAACCAGATTTTAATTTTTCATTCATAAATACTGCAGGTGGAAAGGATTATTGAATTGGAATATAAGTTTATTAAAGCTTTCCCAACCACAACAAACTTTCCTAACTACATCCCCACCAAGAAGGGAGAACAAGACTTATAATAAAATTTTAAATAAACAAGGTGTGTTCCAACGCTCTGTTCACAGAAAATCAGCTTAATAGAACTTTATGAAATATGATAGAAAATAAGGAAAAAAAGTCATTGGTGCATGAATACCAAAGAAAAATATAGCATTGAAGCAAATAAAGTCATTAACAGCGTACCAAATTTAAATATTTAACAAGACTTTTTTACTGACAAAACTTAACAGTTTAAAGAACAGTTCACATTCACTCGATTTTTCGATTCCAGAACAAGTTCTATTCATGATCATAGGAAGCATGAAGATACAATTATTTTTGTGAACTAATTTCAAGTAGTCCTAGTGGAGAGTTTGGTAAATAAAGATATAGGTAATCAACTATGTTTTAATAGCTACGTTAATAGAAAATTATGTTAGTAGATGTGCAATGTCTCTTACCTTATGATTTGTTACATTTCTACAATAGCGATTTTTCTGACCTATTTATTTTTGGCTTATAAACAGAATTGAATGAGCTCCATTGTTTTTTAACGTCGTTTTTGAGTTGGGATAAGTAGAATACAAAATTATTTATATGATGCAAACGGTATCCTGTGTGGGGACACATGTTGCCATGAAAGGATGTCCTTTAAATGGTCCCTTCATTAACCCCTCTCCTGAAAATACCATTGTTGTATAAGGGAGGCTTAAATTACATTCTGTAAATGAAAACAAGGGTAATTTTCTTGAAGATTCATTAAGGGAATCAACCCAGGCCCCTGTCGGTCTGATGAGCATTTTTTTGTTGTCGTTGAAAAAAGACCCTTAGGTGGTGGACTATTCGGGCCAAAAATTTTATGGCGCTACGGACTAGATCCCTCCCAGGGGAGGGGGTAAGGGGACCAATAATCCTGCATTTTCCACCCCATATGAAACAAAAACAAAGCGGGAAATTGACAATGGTAAACTGTAAATTGGTTTAAAATGCTTCAAGGATTCTAAAACTGTCTTTGGTTTTGTTCTAGCATGAAAACTCAAAGAGTTCTATTCTTTTGAAATATCAATAAAAATGAACTAAAAAATCAATCTGTAAAATTTTTTCAAATACTAAGGCCTGAATCGAAAATGTGAATGGAAGAAATTGTGTTTCTTCTTGCATATTTCATATAATAGTCAAATTCCATAAAAATCAGGCTGCAAATATAAAAGTTCATGATTTAAAAAAAGATTTTTTTATGTTGTAAATTACAATTCCCAGTGTGAATATGAAGTTATGCATGGAGATTATCGAAATAAAAATGAAAACAGCATCCAATTACATAAATTGTGCATTATATTACAGTTCAGACAGAAATTTATTTATGCCTCATTACTAACAACCCTTATTTCCAACATTCAAAAGAATAGAAGTCAGTGAGTTTTTATGCTTGAACAAAACCAAAGACAGTTTTAGAATCCTTGAAGCATTGCAAACAAAGTTACGGTAGCAAATTTTCCATTTAAAACTTTTATTTTTATGGTTGCAAAAATTAGTTAGAGCATTTATCTGTTACTAGTGATCAAATATCGCATTTAAGAAATAAGAAAAATTTAAAATACAAAAAATTGGCTGCCATAACTTTGTTTGCAGTGCTTTAAGGATTCTAAAACTGTATTTGGTTTTGTTCTAGCATGAAAACTCAATGACTTCTATCCCTTTGAAATATCCATAAAAATGTTCCAAAAAACTAATATTTCGTATTTTCCAAAAAGTAAGGCCTATAAAGAAAAAGTTAGACGAGTAAAATATGTTTTTTTTCAACATATACATATACTGGCCAAATTTCAAACGAATCGGATCCAAATTTTAAAATCGCTGGGTTGATCCCCTTAAACAAATTTAAATTTAACACCAAACTCATGTGTCACTCATGAGTGGCCGCTAAGACTGGTTTCTTTTTTCAAATGTCTATTGATGTCCCAATAAGTTACTAATTTTTACCACATTAATAAGTGTAGTTGTATGCTGACCTTGTATTGATGTCACAATAAGTTACTTATCTTCATCATATTAATAGGTGTAATTGTATGCTGACCTTGAACAAAAATAAAACCAATATGCTTTTTACAGTGCTTTGCATCAGTGCCAACAGGAATAGAGAAAAACGTTGGTGATTACCAAAACTCTGAGTTTATAATCAAAATTCTATTGCTGTAAATATGTGTCATGGCCAGAAAATAGCACTGCTTTGTATGATTCTTGCACTTTTGGGACTTAGCACTCCTACAGGGTCCGAGAGAAATGTGCATTTGGGTCATTTTATATTGCAATTAGTTATTATTTTGCCTTTTCATGATGCACATTTTTTATTCAGTATTTTTGCTGTCCATGTCAGGTCGTCTTTCTGCCTTCAACTATGATCTTGTTTAATTTGTTTTTCAAGATTTGTAATTCTGTGCATTGAGTCCTGTGTAACCGTGCACCCTATCTATCATTTGAGGGTATGGTTTATTGAAAATATTTTTTTTGGTAGATAATTGCGCTAGCTAATTGTGCTTTAGTTCTTTTCTAAAACCACATTAGTAATGCAAGGAAATTTTTTTGTGCTATTCTCGGCCTTTATTTTTCATTTGATTCTCAAATGGAATACTTTTCAGTGTTTGGACTTGTTTTAAAAAATACTGTTCAGCACTCAGCCAATAAACAAGCACATTCAGTCAATTTTAAGTGCCAACCTATGTAGTTTTTGAATGATGTATTTGTTTTGCAAAAAAATTTTTCGGTGCTGGTTAATTGGTCACCCAGCTGAGGAAGAGGTTGGAAAAACTTACATTGTAACGCTTATTTCGCTTGTTATGCTCTTTAATGACATTCAATATGTTCCCTGCAGGCAAATCATTTCCATTATGTCTAAAAATTTGTCAGATCTATCAAGAATAATATATACGTAATGTAGACAAGCGTTGAAAGGGAACTGTGTATACTTGAGTTGGTATACCTGAATATTAAGAAAAAATATATATATTCCGCTGGTTTGTTTCTTGATATTTGGAATACATCATGAATAATATATATATAAAGTATGTTGTGTAATTCGATTTACACATTTTAACCATGTACGCAAAAACGCAAAATAAACGATTTTCACGAGTGACAAAAACCTCAAAACTCCTTTATTTTTGAGAAAATGAAAACCTGAAATAATTTTAGATTCCCGTAAGAATAGGCTAACCATGCAGCCAACGAGTAAAATTTGACTTCTTTGGCAGGCTGTTGGCTCGCGCTTTAGGCTATTCCTACGGGAATCTCTAATTATTTCAGGTCATAATTTTTCGAAAACGGAGTTTTGATGTTTTTGTCACTCCTGAAAATCGTTTTATTTTGCGTTTTTCTGTATACAGGTAAAATATGTGCATCGCATTACACAAAACGCTGTATATACCGGGTGTACCACAAAAAGTCCCCTACTTTTTAATTGATTTTATCTCCGCTTCATATATTTGAAATGTCTTTTTTTTTACAATGCAATAAAGTTTTTGAAAATCGTTTAATAATCAGTTGACAGTGATCGATTTACTGAAATAGGTGGGAAAACTAATTGTTCAAAGGAAAAGTTATAAAACAACACTGGTGTTCTTCATTTTTCAATGCCTACTGTTAAAAATAATTTCACAAAGATGTATCCTACCTACCAACAAGCATTTAAGCCCTCTAAGAGGTTATTCACTTCCTTATTTCATCATTTGAAGAGACTTAAAATGCAGCTCACTAACGATCAAGAACTTTCATCGTATTGGAATATGAAGCTACGTAAAACTGTGAAAAAGTTAGAGGAGCATTTAATTGTCTCTCTAATTTTCTAACTGTGCGACACACAGTCTTCTTATCGGGCGAGTTCTTTTCCGTGTATTTTTCATTAATTGCTCTTCGAACATTTTCACAGTTTTTCGTTGCTTCATATTCCAATACGATGAAAATCCTTTGATCGATGGTGAGCTGCATTTAAGGTGTCTTCAAATGATGAAATAAGGCTGTAAATGACCTTCCAGAGGGTTTAAAAACCTGATGGTATGTAGGATATATCATTTTGAAATTGTTTTTAACAGTAGGTATTGAGAAATGAAGAACACCAGTGTTGTTGTTTTTAAAATTTTTCCTTTGAACAATTAGTTTTTCCACCTCTTTCAGGAAATCGATCACTGCAAAGTGGTTATTAAATAATTTTCATTAATAGATTTTTTGAAACGGAAACAAAATTTACTACATTATGAAAAAAAGACATTTCAAATATGTTAATTTAAATCGGAGAAATCAATTAAAAACCCGGGGACATTTTTTTAGGGACACCCGGTATAATGTAGACGCTCCTCAGAGGGATACAACTATTGTATCTAAGGGAACTAGCGCTCCCATGGAGGAAAATGTGAGGGACCGAGCTAAGAGTTAGGTAGGTCTTCTTTTTGTTGTATTAAGTACACCATTTAGGAGCATTTGCAATAAAAAATTATATTATCCCGATTTTTTTTACTGCTTTAAAAAAGTTTGAGCTATGTCCTCGAATGTCTGTAGAAATATCAGGAACGTATCCCATCGCTAGCGCCCCCCAGAAGGGGGGGGAAGTGCAGGTAGTTAGGGATAAATTGAAGTCAAGGCAACACAGCCGTACTTGTACGCCTTTCTTGGTGTAATGATGTGTAAATTTCAATTGTAAATCATTATCTAATTGAATTGAAAGTACGTAACAGTCCTTTAGAAAGGTCTGCTACGACTTTTCACTGCCCCCCCCCCCTTCCCTCCTCCGAAAGGGGAGGCGGGGTTGCTGTGCAAGGCTCTTCATTGGCTTGTAAAAGTAATCAAGTCCTATTTTTCATATGTATATTTTCATGAGAAATACGTTATTTATCTAGGTGCAAGTATATTAGAGTAGTCCATGAACCATTTTCAGCCTATTGGGGGAAAAAGCTGATGTTTTAAGGAGAGCATCCTCCTCACGGACCTTTCTTCATTATTGAACCTAGAGTAATGAAATTTGGTTTACTGATAGGAAATGCAATTTAGAATCATTTATCTGTCGTGACAAAATGCGATTTTCTTGAAAAGAAAATGGGAAATCATAGGAAACGACATTTTTTTGGGGGGGTTTCTAAATGCTTCTTCTCTGACAGTTTTTGAGCTACAGTAATGATTTTGGTATCATTGGATGCAGAATAACGTAGAAATTCCAAAAAATTAAATGCTTTTCCTCAAAATTTCAATTTTAAATGAAAAAAATGGAAAAATTAGCGAGCAAATTTTTTTTTTTTCGAATTTATGACGTTTTAACTTTGGAACAAAAATGAATTTAGAAAAACTATTTATTTTTTTGGAAAGCTCTTGTCTTTCCGCATCCAATGATACCAAAATCATTACTGTAGCTCAAAAACTGTAGGAGAAGAAGCATTTTGAATCTTAAAATATCATCTATAAAACAAATAAGTTTTCAAGACATTTGTTTCAATTCTCCGAAATTTGCAAAGCTAGAGCAATGTGGTTCGCTGCATTTGAAGGTGAAATGTGTGCTCTAAATATCCAATAAATGGATTTTCAAAAAATTTCACGTGAAACTTTCCGTAGACTTTTTATCCTAAAATTATAACTTTTACCCTACCTCTTTCAAAATTTTATCTTTTAAATTCGGAAAGAATTCAAATCAAAAAACTGTCTTATAGCGATTTTGGAGCACACATTTCACTTTTAAATGCAACAAACCGCATTGCTCTAATTTTGTAAATTTCGGAGAATTTGAAACAAATGATATGTATATATTTTTATATTATAAGGAATGATTAATTTCAAACGCCCTAATGAAAAAAACTTGTTCAATAAAAGTTGTTACGAATTTAGAGATCTAGTAAACTGCAAATTTTCATAGACGTAAGTCCAATAGAATTTTTTTTTCGAGTTTTTGGAAATGGTGGCCTTAAAATGTTTTTCTTTTGTTAGGAACCATCTATTTTTGGTTCACTGCCGTCCTGTTTTTTTTAGCACCTACCACTTTCTTCTTCCGCTTTGATCTTGTTTCATGAAATTTTTTCTCAACCTACTGTTTTTATACCCTCTCTGCGCAGATTCCGCGTTTCCTTTAACACATTGACTACGTTCGTGTGATTGCTACGGTTGGTTCGGTTAGGTTGTGAGTAGCAGAATTGAGAAACTGACCGTACTGCCCAAATCCATTCTTGTCTTTTCTAACAAGCGTGAAAAGTATAAGTGTACGATAATTTTTACCTCGTGTGTTAAAATCAATTTTGAAAAAGGTAGTGAAATAATGGAAATGCTATTCTTTTATGCCGGTATGCAAATGAGCAATTTACTGAGCAATTTACTTAGCAGTTCACGTTTGTCCCAAAATATAGTTCACGTGTTAACGCCATACTAAATGGTGCCTTCCTTTTTCCTTTCTATGGATCGAATTTTTTTAAACTAACCAATGATCTAATCTATAATGTAGACGAGCGTTGAAAGAGAACTCTGTGACATGGAAATTTTATTCTTATGCTTATGTTTACGTAGTGGATATTTGTTTGTTACGTGAAGTATTATAATCGGACTGTGATTTTATGTTTATTTCCTTTATTATTTTTATGTTCCATTGGTGGGAGGCTGTGAATAATGCAAGTAAGATATTCATATGAATTTTTATGCAAAGAATGTTTAATTTTTGTAGTAAAAGTTAAAGATTGAGCGGGTTTCCTTGTCCTTTCTAATGTATTGTCTTATGTGCATGAACTCCCAGTTGCATGTGCATCGATTACATTTGATGCACAATATTGTACTGGGTTTATTGGGCCAATACATTCACAATGCGTTAAGTGTGAATGTATTGTAAGATCCAAAGCTTCCAGTGCGATATTGTACACCCCGTGAGGCGAGGCACGTGCAACCGGGAGCAATTTTTTTACCCATAATCTGTAGACGGCCAGCCGCGATTCGAATCTGATTTCGAGGTGGGACACGGCCGGTAGGTAAAACGAAATACGGGTGATTCACGGGCGGTTTTGTATCCGAAAACAGGGACATTTAACCTCTAAACTGCGCGGATTCCACCCAAAAAACAACCTATTACCGACGCTATTCCACCGGATTTCCGCCCTTAATTTTCAATTGGGTGGTTGAAATGATGGGGTAACACTTGTGGAAATGACCTGAATGAAAGATGATTTTTCATTTCAAAATGTAAGATTTCAATGTTAAGGACGAACCGAGAAAAAGGCAATCCAAAAGACCAAATTCTGAGCAATTGCTGG
Organism: Platorchestia sp. MABIK; assembly: GCA_014220935.1. NCBI lineage: Eukaryota > Metazoa > Arthropoda > Malacostraca > Amphipoda > Talitridae > Platorchestia > Platorchestia sp. MABIK. The sequence continues at coordinate 137,727 of JACJUY010001055.1, read as the reverse complement.
TTTACTGGATGACGCTGATGTCGATCCTGCCAAAGCAACTCGAGAACTGAATATGGAGTTTAATGGGAGCTAAATGGCTATTTATCGTGATATGGTAGACTTGGTAAAGTGTTCCAAGGCAGAGATGGGAAATGGATACGTAGAATAATGTTATACGTAAAAAACAGGGGACCAGACACAGTTCAAAGCCTATTTCACAGCCCCGACGTGCGCTCTACATCCGAAAGAAATTTTCTGGGTCTGTGTGTTGGGACATGAAAGGAATTGTTCATTATGGGCTGTTAGGTGCCAATACAACAATAATTTCTGAGGCTTATTGCAGAGTCGTTTGAAAACTGTTCTGTAGGAAGAACGACATCCGTTGATAAAGAGAAAAGGAGTGATTCTGCACCACAAAAATGCCAAACCCCACACCTCAAGAACAATAATTGAGAATCCCTTTGAACAATTTGTTTGAGAAGGGTTGATCCCCCCACTATATTTCCCTAATCTTACTCCAATAGACTACCATAGTTTTAGAAACTTAGAGAATTATCTATTTGGCTTACTTCAAGAGACGAAGTTGAAATGTAAACTGTTTTTTAGACGTATTTAAAATAAAGTCTTTGATATCAGAAAACTCAACGAAAGATGTGAAGATGTCGTTGATATGACTTTTTATTCATTCTGTTTAGGAATAAGTAAATTTCTGTTTCGCTGGCTTTTTATTTTCACTTAAAAAGTGCTGACATAACTTTTGTTACGAACTGATACATTGCATCGGATAACACAGATCGAATTACAATTAAAATTGTTCACGTGCAGTTTATGTATGACAAAAAGACACGATACATCCAATACATTTGAGTGACAATACAAAAATTTAGGTAATGCAAAAAAACTCGCCTGTCACAGAATTCTTGAAATGTCTTTTAACATGATTCTTTGCGTCACAAGAATGGTTGTAAATAAAAATAATCCACTGGACTAATATTAGTGACAGGTCAGACCAGTACTTTCAAAGTGTAAAAAGTATGCAATAACCTAGAGAAAAAATCAAAATTAAGTTTTCCTTTGAATTTTCGGTCCAGGTTCAACTGTGCAGTACAAAGAAGTGAGTGTTAAAATTGTATCATTATCTAACGTAGAACTGAAGCTGATGTCGCGACATTCGAAGAAAATAACAGTTATTTGAGCTTTGAAACTGCCGCAGGTGTCTAGGAATTGAATTATTACTGAACACAGTTTATGTGTGGGTAGCAGCGGCCGAGAGATCCTTAGTACATCTCGCTCCATTAAAATTTCTTCCAATTAACATGGCATCTTGTGAGATAAATATGACATCAAGAAGCACGTCTGATATCTGGTTGATTAATCAGCAAGTAGATACATTAAATCAAAGTAACTTGTTATTAAGTAATGAAGTTCTTACTTCATTTATGAATTGCAAACTTAGCAAGAAGAAACCGTAAGGAACACATTGCGTTCCGCTGTTAATGATGTACCAAAAATATGACAATACGCGACACCAAAGACACCAAAAAATATAATGTCATTAAAAAAACTAAATTACATGATGAATGTCAAATGTTGAAAACGAGAAAAGAAAAATAAATCAAAATCAAAATACTTTCTATGAAGAAGATGGTTTCTCCGTCTACAGAGGGAAAGTCAAAATGAAAAAAGACAGCAGTGGATAAGGAAACTGCAAAGCTCAGAGAAGTTGTGAAGAAGCCACAAACTTTTGAAAAATGGCAAATTCGTTAATCAAGTTCGCTTGATGAAGCAATAGTTCTAGCAGTCTGGCAAAACCATCAGCATCAAAACCAGGGCCACCAAGAAAGAAGACGAAAGTTCTAAATGACAACCTAGCCTCTTCATTAGGTTTGACGAAAATCATTGATCGATCTGCTGCTATAATCCTTATACCTAAGACAGCAAGCGTAGGAGAAGATCCTGAGGACGACATAAGCTTCTCAACGGTTTTAAGAGCAAGACAGAAAGAAAGGGAAGATATACATGAGAATCTCTCTAAGTAGTTTGAAACTGATTAATATTTAGCATTGCAGCAAATCAACTGCTTGAAATGTCACAAATACACTGTAGAACAGGCGAAGATACTCCAGTTGCCATGGACTTGACAATATTTAATTTGGAATTTAAAAATTCTGGTAAAAGGACTGTGTTTTAATACAACGACATGAAACACAGGTCGGAAAATTAAACCTACGTCCTAATTGAACAGAAAATCGAGGATGATTTGTTGTGGCTTTCATGTAGACACCATAATTTGGCGTCTCGTATTTTGCAGCCATCTCCCGGTACGGAATAACAGTTATTCCAAAATTCAAAACAAACTTGAAATGGGATGATTCAACTACATTTACACAATTCCAAAATGACTAAAAACTTGAAAAGGAGGAAATTCTTGCTTTTGCAGCAATAAGAATAGACGAACAGCCTCGTGACGATCATTAAGAGGTACTGCTTAACAATGATTTTGTTCGAAGATACTCTATAAACTGGAATAAAATTTAAGAAACCTCGTACATATCTTAGAACACGTTTTTAAGTTCAGATTTCAGTGAACATATTTATTTTCAAACACCAATTTACAATAACAACTGAAGTAGAGAAGAGTCAGCCAGACATTTGCTGTGTTTCAGCATCAATTCACATCAAATACGGATTCTCAATTCCCAGTGCTACCAATGCTCCTCATTATGATATCCATACCCCCAAAAAACTTCATAACTATAAAATTTTGAAGTTATGTAATTATCAATAATTCTAAACTTATGAATGAACAACAAGCAAAAACTGACCAATAGAAATTCAAGAATCACTTATGGTATGTCTCAGAACAACAGGTTGCTCTGGCTTTCTTTTATGTTGAAATCAGTCATGATAGATAACAGAATATGAAACGAGCTCTCATAATACCAGCAAATCCATGTCAATCAAAGAAGATACTAATAGATTTTGACATCATTGACGAGAGGTATTCTAAAATTGATTACTGCAAACACAATGTTTTCCTACAGAATTCAAGGATTATCTTCGTCATATTTGCCCAAACCAGTGTAAGACTAGCCTTATTATGTGAGTTTATCGATTGAAAAGAATGTGGTCAATGACCTGAAAATGATCAATGACACTGCTGAATAAAAAGAAGGGGATTCTCAAATCTCCAACTAAACTATGAAATTCTATCGCAATATGTTTAAAATCAAGTCCATATTATAAATGATTACTAAAAATATCAGTGGGAAATTTCTGAAGGATGTTCCTCTACTGGGGAACTTCTAACTAAAAAAGTAACGAGACAAATGTTGTACCTGCTACATGAGTCCCTTAGAAATTCACGAACTTTCAACTGGAGGATGCGACCTCTAAATATGAAAATCGTCTTGAAAAATTTCCAGGATCGCTAATTTGTCATATAGATTGATTTGACGAGGTATCGCAGTATTTTCATAGAAAAAGTGTCCCCCGCTATTTCTTCACCCTCACATACACAGAGTATCTCAACCTGTCCATCACAATAGCACAGTATTCTGATTTTGCTGATTTATTGCTAATGGGAATAATTGTTTGCATTGTTTAAACTGTTCAAAATTATTGAACATTGATTAATGCAGTACCAAATTCATGGCTGGAAATAGTAAAGTCAGTGTATGGTAGTTGCTAAATAGTTTTTCAAAATGTCTGCCGAAACGAATAAGAATGTGGTCAGACTTCGACGAAAAATGATAGCCTGTACATTCAAAGGTTAAATAGTCGTGGCAAACATTTCTGCATTCAAGTGTCTCCTCTAATATCTTATTTAGAGTTAACTTTCACCCTCTTAACCTCGATAATACACTCAAACCATAAGAAAATACCACAGTTACTTTTCTTTGTAACACGACTTCATTCACGAATACTTAAAAATTATTTTGAATAACAAAAAATTGAGTCTCATGTGATTCCTAATGCACTGAGGTCTAGTTTTACGTTTGGGATAGCGTGAAATGAAACCAGATGGAACGCACGGTCGTCCATACGTTTAAAGCTGACGTCGTCTATCGCTTGATCTGAGAGTAACGCGTCTGCGAGGACATCCGATGCCTACACCGCGTTCCCGTACTGATCAATATTTAAATTTTCAATAGTTGGGTATCTTGGACATACTAAATGGGGATACACCCTAAAGCTTATACTTCATCTCTTTACTATGATTCTATGGAAAAGTTGAAAATCTATGTACAGTTCAATTCATCAATCTGGGCAAAAAGTGTGCACAGCACACAGTAAACCTTCTTAAGTATTACATACACACATATGCTTTCATCTGTCGATTATGCAGTGAAGGAGTATTCTAAAAGCCTGAAAAGCTTAAATAGCAAAGACATTTTTAATAACCTCGGTCTACTATGAACGACTTCTGTGTTAAAAAAAGCTGAGTAAATTGTATGGTGAAAAGTTAGAAAATAGAAATACACACAGTGTTTGGAGAGCAAATTTGTTGACTCTTTTGCTTGACAGGATTTGAAAAGCTAGCCCTCACGGAGAAGTGAATTACCTTCCGTTATCTCGCAACAGGTGCATCCTAATGATGAAGTATTACATGTTCAAGTGTTCAATTTTCAATTTTTTTCAACATTGATTAAAAAAAAACACGCAGTTTAGTTAGGGCTAAAATGTAATGCATGCATCAGCTTTGAGTGCACCTTTGAGTTGCGTCTTCACCTGTCCATTATAATAGTAAATATGATTGATTTTACTGAATAGAGTGCAAATGGGATTAAATATTGTTTTGAACATTTATTACTGCTTCACCAAATTAATAGATGGATGAAAAAGGAATTTAAAATTTCGATTTTACTTCAACTACGACGCTAAATCCCGAATGAAGCCCTTGACTTCCAAATCCGTAACTGGCAGAAACTTTTTAGCGCAAAAAGTGTCGAAAATGTCGTGAATTTTTGCTACTACGAAGAAAATTTAATCATGCAACATACCAACTGTACGAAAAACACAAAAATCGATGTTGACGTTTTACAACAATAATTAGCTTAATTCAAAAGACGAAAATTACCGGTCACATTTTACGAACATTATCGTCGATCATTTTTCAAAATTGATTCAGACTGGGATGCCAAGTATTTTAGCATGATGCGTGTGAAAATGTTACTTTCTACTGGAAAAGGTTTATCATAACATAACGAAGTAAACGTACCTTTGAAAAATGTTTACATGCTTCATCGTTTTTTCTTAGTGGCTGTTAAAATCCAACATTCCAGGCCTGCTCTTGATGACTTCCTTGCGCTTCCTTAGGACCTTGAAAGCATTTAATTTATCGTTGAGAAAATTGAAGGACTAGTCTATACCCGACTAATTAATTTTTCTGTGTTTCTATCATCTGATGTTTGGCTCCGCAGATGACTGCATTAAATATTGTATAATTTTCATTTAATGGCTAGCATTTCGAATGCCATTTTTAATTGTATAACTTGTTTAGAGGAGCAACTAATGGACAGGGAAATACTTAGATAAAGGACCTTACTTCAGATTGTCATTTATGCTATCATTGATAAGGCGATTTCAGCTCACCTAGTTTCGTTGACTGAAAAAGACTAATACTTACTTTACCCTTATATCACATCATAAAAGCATAATTTGCAATTCATGGGTTCTAATGACACGAAAAGCAAACGTTTTCGACTGAAATGGTAATGAAAGGCAATATGATAAATAAAACTACCCTAATTTGATTCCCAGAGTCTTTGAGCCCAAAAATAAAAAAATATTTATGGTCATCATGCCATGTATACACAATATTATAAGTTAAAACCTTGCGCTCAATACAGACTGTCCCAAACATAGATTTTAATATATTAGAAATATAATAGGTTAAAATTAACAACCTGCATATAATCGCAAAGGCTTGACATTCATCAAACTAAACCCTCGCACTTGTAAAACATTCTAACTTTCAAAAATAGACCATGAATTCTAGGGATACAACAATACTCTCTCAGTTATTTACCCTCAGCGGTTATTTATTGAGCATGCTGTATTTTCTCGAAAAACGTCTCATTCTTGCTTTCGCAGCAAAGTTTACGTCTTTTAGTTGCTTAATTATCTGCAAAACTTTATTATCGACTCAATTAGCAATAGTATTTATGCTTCTTGAAATTACATCGCAAAACAAGAGTCATAAATTTTAAATTGTTTGCTCAACGATGGAGAAACCTCTTGTTTTTAAGGTTAGCAACCATTTTTCACAAAAGTATGATATTCTTTTTGAGAGAGATTTTCTTAGCGATGATAATAGTCTGGAAGCAATATATTGCTTGTAAAAAGACACTCAGGCTATACTCTTTCCTCATTTACTTTCAATTTCGATGTGACATACTCTCATGAAGAAACATCTCTACACTACTTTCGTATGGTAGCCAGACTTTCCTAACCCATTGCTAATTATTATCTCAGTTTCAGCAGTATTCCTAATTTCTTGACATATAGTATCGCAAAGCATTGAGAAATTTTGTACCTAAAAAGAAATTGGTTACGCCAAATATAACTCTACAAGAAACTTATCAATAATTGCAATGCTGTTCTTCATCTACTAGCCATTCTTTCTTTTTCGAGTTTGATAACTGGGAAATCTCTACGTCGTAACTCAGTTATAAAGTTAAAAGAAGAAGACACAGCTTGGCGCCTTGAGCTGTGTGGAAAATCTGTGGGCAAAGTTTATGTTTTATCTCGAAAATCTTCAATTTGAAAGTCCCAATTGTCGCTCGCTCTTTTTTCTTTCACCTTGCAGCGAGGAATGACGTGGAAGTAAACAACTGGAGGATTTCGCTTATGATGCGAGTGACATCTACTTTGGCTCAAACTTTATCCTCAACTAGAAGTTAAATACATGAATGTTTCAAATTGAATGAACACAGTGATGTGTACATTAAACTAAGCACAGTTTTACGCGTATTCTACCGACTTGTCTCAATATTGTAAATGAAGAAATGAACGTCGCGATTGCAGACTGAAAATGTTAGTGGAATTCCTATAAATGGTAAAAGAGGCAATGTGAAATTAAATCCAATTAAGAGACGCAAATGAACATAAAAAATCTACGAATGGCAGCAAAGAGCTCACGAATTTGAAGCTGAGGTTTTCATGAGGGAAATTTTGAGACGCAATAAAGTCCATCGTGGGAATTGGTAAAATGCTTGAGCAAATAAATATTCTAGCGTCAGAAATATTCTATTTCTGACTGGTTTGTGAAAGTGGTTGACTGAAACATCAAATCAGTTAGTTAGTGTGAGGAATTGCCAAGCTTATTACGAGTGACAGCGACACGGACTGATGTCGGTGTGAGTGTAATATGGATAACGGATTAATAATTTTGGAAAAAATAAGAGTAATGCTGAGGGATACGTCAACAAAAATTGGACTCGTTGGACTGAATGCGTGAATATGGTTGAGTAAGGCCGCCCTCACACGGCGATCAAATGGTAACATTTCGTCATGATAATCTACAGTCAGCGGTACTACTCGGTCTGTCTAGCGCCACGAAACCGTCAGATTTCAGCCTTAGTTTGGGACCAGTTTGGTCAAACTAAGGTTGAAATCTGATGGTTTTGTGGCTCTGGACAGAACGACTAGTGCCGCTGACTGTAGATGATTATGATGAAACGTTCCCATTTGGTCTCCGTGTGACGGCGGCCTAACGCACACTGACTATTTTTTCAGATATTATACATGTGGGTTTGAGTAAAGCTATTTGACTTTCATATCTAACGATATATAAGAAGCAACAATAGTAATAATCCAGTTTACATAAATTTTTAATGAAACAATGATATTTTGCGCAATTGCCAAAGTGAATAGTAGAACACTGATGGACAGAATCATGAATGTAGAAAAAGAAAGTGATGAGTTGATTTAGGATGAATAAGATTGTGCGTTAGATACTTGCTCATTGAAACTTTAGTGATGAGTCTTCAGTTAAAAAAAATACATTGAATTTTCGACATTCAACAATCTTTAAATGAGCGTGACTGTAAAAAGGAAATGTTTGGGGAAGAGCTTTGATCTTCATTGGTGAGAGGATAGTTTTGGGTGCTCCCGATAGGTTTTAATGGTTACAGTGAAAACATGTCATCCAATCGGTATGAGATGATTGGTTCACCGAGTACGAAAATTTGAGACAACTCATGTGACACGATTGCGCGATGCTCGCAGTGTGCGTAGTACTTTAAAGGTTATGATAGCGAGTCGAACGACCGAGTTTCTTGTCAAGGTTTTGATCATTTTGGAGTTATGGCTCACTTTGGAAAAGAACTGGATTAGCCGCTTTTCACTGATGGTACAATACAGAATGTTTATTTATAATATAGCTATAGATGTTCATTGAATTTACCAGACTACTGACTGGGAAAGATAAAAATTAACATGTGCACGTGTCAAGCCACATGATTATGAGTTAGGAAAATCAATGACTGGTTACTCTGAAATATACCAAAATAAATGCGAAATTTGAAATTTAACAAGTCATTTATCGGTTCAAGAAGAATGGTTTAAAAAAAGGTGTGCGGATTTTGATTTCAGGCTTGGAAAGCGCTCACAAAAAGTTTTGATGCAAAACAGAAAGGACTTGGCACCGGGTTAGAAAAATTCTTGCTGGAGCATGACTGTGGATGACTTTTCGCTCTGTATAAACACGATGACTGATGTATCAACAGTAGAAATAATTTGTTGCTAGGCGATTTATGGAGGCATCCGTGATTTATAGAGGCACAGTCTATTTGAGTATCAAATGACGTTATGCGTCAAAGTATGTGTGTATAGCGCAGTAAGGTAAAGATAGTAGAGTGCGGAAAATAAACCGGGTATAGACGATTGTGCAATAGGTACGCTACGATAAGTGGGAGTAAAAGATGTAATTGGGGAATCTCAGAAACTTTGATGGAACAATAGCGTGGTATGAAAAGAAAGCTAGTAAGAAAGATGCCTCTATAGACAAATCAGCAATCATTGGGTCTGGAGGAAAAAATAATCAATTGCAAATTTTTTTGACTCAAATTAATTTTTGAAAAAGTTTCGCACCTTTCCCTAAACCGGAATGAAATCGGACCTAGAAAGGACGAACATCGTAGTCTCAAACGGCCTCAGAGCCATGCAGTATAGAATCAGTGAGATAATGGGAACAAAGGGCTTTAATGAAAAGGATTGAGCAATGGTACCTTGGCGTGTGTTTCATTTTCTGACTGATCTTCGGCCTCTTTCTACCCTGGTGTGTTAGAAGATTACCGAGGAATATAACTGCAATGGAAGTTTATCTTTACCTATATTTCTATCAAGAAAAAATTTCCACTCACATCGATTTCTAAAAACCAAATTATGGCCATAAATACGATAAAAGACGTTTAACCATTATTTTTTTAAATTGTACGCAATCTTGTTTTTTTATTTGGATTGGTTTTCATTGATGAGTCAAATTATTCTGCTACTTTGTCATTGGAAACGTTACTTACTTCTGAACAGTTTTGACCTAAACAGTCAAGTCTTACGGGAACGAATTGCAGCGTTGAGGCTAGAGACCGTTCATTATCCGTAACCCGGTAAAAAGTACTCCTCATTTTGACAAATTGGACGTCTGGCATCTTCTTATGAGACCATAAATTTAACTTCTGCTGCTCTGGGAAAGTTTCCCACCCCCTTCGTTCTTTTGTGGCCCTCTTGATAATGAAATTGCAAAACTTGAGCCTTCTGTAATACTGCAAAGAAGCCCTTGTTCGGTGTGAGTAATATCGATGTATATTTTCACACTGTAATGTTTTTTCAACCGCTTTTATCTACTTCATCGCCTCCCGTAGTTTGCTCCGTTCATCACTTTTCCCACCATCGTACCGCCTGGTGCCACCCTACGGCCCTCGTGAAAGCTTGGTATCATTTGTTACAAAAGTTGATATTCTAGAAGTTTTCTTCATTGTTATTGATAATTCAAATTCTTAAACTTCATCGCTTTCATTGAAATCACAAACTGCTGAAACTTATTTGCGAAGGTAAAGTTTCAGAATCTTAATAATACTCATTCCTTCTGGATCAAATAATTTCAATGGGTTTGTTACTTCTAGGTGGTTTTAAAACAGTGTAGAAAAGTCATTCCAATTTCCTCTATAGCGTTTAGGCATTTCGATAATATCCAAATATCCATGTTGACTATTAAAAATATAATGGCACAAAAGAGTGCTTTCAGCTTGTGAAGTACTTTGAAACACGTCACAAAGTGAAAAGTTACTCAAGTCTCAATCGGAATTCGAAAACGGGTAGCTTGTGCTGCATCAATAAGCCGCCCACTTTGCTGATGAAATTTCCAAACCAGTCTTGCCTAGCAAAACTTTCGATCTTCCATGCGACATTGATCTTTTTGCCCCCGTTTTTACTCACCGCGTCCAACCGCGCTTCGTTGCAGCGACGGCCAACCTGACCTTGCAATAACCCTCCCTCTCGCTACTCGACTTCAGAGGAAATGACAAAAAATCCTGCCCGTGGAACTTGAACTTCTTCCTACTGGACAAACTACATTCAGCAGATGACGTACGATGACTCATACTTCCTCAAGTACCAAAGTCAGGGTACAAAAAGTAGATACTCTTTGCACTAGCAAACATTTTAGGTAGCGTCTTGCGTTCAAAGGATAATTCCAAGTGCCATAACTTGTGAATAGTACTTATACCATTTGACTGACAGGCAGTTATTAACCTAGATTGGCGTTAGCTAATAAACCTGATATTTCAATTATTGAATTAAAACCGGACAGCAGCTTTGATTTAAAATTTCAGAATTTTTTTGCATCATCTGAGTGCATACCTGATAGTCCAAAGCAACTAAATTGAGCATAATCCAAATCAAGAAAGTACCCAAAAGAAAATAATAGTAACATTAATTTCAATTAAGTGATAAATATTAATGAAAAGTTAAACATAAAAACCGAAAGTGTTAACATTTAAAAAAATTTAAGTGATCAATTCTGAAAAGACCGCTTGGGGCTTCAGCCGATTATCAGCTGTGAGACCTGCTAAATATGCAGAGAATTGAAATAATATCACTCAGACACTTGCACACAATGTTATACATGACGAGAGATTTTTACACTTACGTAATTAAAAATTAAACTTACTCTATTTGTTGTTTATAAAGTCAGTGAAGTTACTTTTCTTAAGGCGAATGATCATTAGGAATTGAAAACAAAGATAGCACTTCGTATTGAAATCATATTTAATAAAGATTTCACGAACTATACATTTCAAACAAGTTTTTTCTATAAAACGTTTCGGAGACCAACTCCATCTTCCGTTAACAGTGTGCAAAGTTGAAAATAAATAATAGAATCAGTCTTTTTTTATAAAATACATGGGTACAATGAAATCGACAAGTATATTTGTAATGGATGAGAACTATTGGAGCCATTGAGTTCGGGTTTTTCTTTGGAGATAAAAAGAGAATCTAAAATACGTAAATGTAAATCATTAGATGCTGTGCGTAAAATAGAAAAATCATCCACTGCTTTTAAGGTCACAACACTGCTATTTGGTCACAACACTGCTCGCTGTGAAGGCGGATGAATGAATGAGGCGGTTGGGTCAGAGGTCTTCCGCTACGGTAGCTGACTCTACGGTGTTGGGCAATCCTAATATAGAATGACAAAGTCGTCATGCCGACATAGCCAGATGCACATTGTACACAACTAAACTTATACACAATGGTTCTCTGCATCCGTTTAGGAATTACGTCCTTGTAGCGAAAGAAATGGCCACCTTTAAGTGAATTAAAAGGCACAGTACATAGTTTTACAGCAGGAAAATGACGTTTAAAAAGCATTTCCAAATATCGCGACAGCGTCATAGTTCTTATCCGTTGTAAATTTACTTGTAGATTTTATTATGCCCATGTATTTAAAAAAAGAATGATTTCATTCTTTATTTTCTACTTTGCGCACTGTTATCTGAAGATGGAGTTGGTCTCCGAAACGTTTTATAGAACTGACTTGTTTTAAATGTATAGTTCATGAAATCTTTGTCAAAAATGATTTCAAAACTTGATGCGTTATTCGTTTTTAAATTACCAACTTACCATATGAGTTAAAACAGAAGTAAAGCGTACATGATGAAAATAACAGCTAAAGAATTTAAATGGGACACAACGCATCCTATAACAACAGTTCACCAAGCAAATGCAAGGGAGGCGCACGCTGCAAATCATCAAGATTGAGTTTGACCATCCGGATGAAACGAGATTCGAAAATTTAAGCGTTGTTACTTTGCAAACAGATCCAAAAGTTATAATATCAGAATCGAAATTTATTTACATCATACTGGCTCTCTGTTTGAGATTTTATGACAAAGTGCCGCGGTTGACTATGCCGAGCCTCACCTGTAGAACTAACTTCAACGTGTTCCGTTTGTCTGACACGTAATGTACGAGGTGTTAAGCCGACATACGCCGATGCAGACTGTGTACAACTATATTTGCGGACGAGATACTAACAGAGGCACAAATTTTTTATTTTTGTACTAATAGAGAGCAACAATGGTGAATGGGCTGCATAACTCAGTGTGAAGGGAACTATCCGAAATAAACACGTTATTAATGATACCCATTTAAGTTTCAACTGCCCTGATTGCTTGCCAAAATACGGAATATGAATGAACATTTTAAGTTTTTAAACTGTTAGGACCTTAAGGGTAAAATTTCATTTCGGGAGTGTAAATCACAATATATTTTTGTTGAAACTATACTGTTATGGCGTGAAAGGTCTTTCTCACAAATGATTTGAATCTTACCTTTTAAACCGTAAGCAATGTGTAGTAATTGGAAATTACATTTCGGAGAAGCAAAACATAACCCGTGAAATCTCTCAAGAAGATCTGTTCTCCGGCCTCTTCTATTTCATATCTTAATCAACAAGATCGTGAAATAGACATCTTTCTTCTTGGTCATGCAGTTTGCGTTTAACAGCAAATTATCAAGTTTCTTCCTTGAAAACACTGTGAACATTGTAAAGCAAATAAATCAGTTATTAAACACGTTTTTATTTTGGCTCTTAACAAATAAAATCAACATAAGCGTACACAAGAATATGCGAATAAAAATTCGAGAGACTGAGAGCTGCAAATTGGTTGGGATAATCTGCGACGAAAATTTGACCTACAAAAATCATTACATTCATTTACGTGTAAAACTGTCCATATATTATAGAATTTTAAACAAAAACAAGCATTTTCTATCAAGAACCGCAATAAAAATTCTTTACATTCAGCGCACTGATCCTTTCATATACAGTCAAAAAACATAGAAACCTCGCATAACACAATGAAAAATAAGTGTTAGAATATTTGCAAAATAACGCAATATTACTATAGCTGTCTCTAACACAGCACGCTGAGAGCTTACAATGTTTCATTGAAGGTCCTGGAAAATTTTTAAGCTGCTTGATTTATAACGATTTTCCCTTGATAGTTTTATGAACAAAGTACTTGATTCTAAAGACAACTCGTACTTTCGACGTTCAATTTACGCTTAATGCAGCCTGCCATGACTACTTGATCCGAAGTACAGATAAGTTCACATACCCTCGTAACTCCAAAGTGAGATCTCACAACAGCTTTATATTTGCTGGGACCAAATTCTCGAATTCCTCACCTCTTTTCGTTAGCAATGTTCCACCTTCCCAGCCTTAATAGGTAGGCTTGAAACTTATATGCTCTTCAATTACTAGACAAGTAGAAAATAAAAAGGTCAAAATAAATAACGGAAACACCCTCAAAAATACACGTAATATCGTTTATAGACACTTTGAGGTATAAACATAATTATTTACGTTCAAAACAGAAAAAATTATGTTCTTTACCATGGTGTACAGCAGAATTCATGTATCTCATTCATTAGGTTACCATAAAAGCCTCGTAGCTCAGGTGGGCTACTAAAAATAACATTATGTAGATACTAAACATATTATGGTTTACCCTTAGCAATGAAAATGGGTGAGGTAAAAATAGATATGTAGAAAAATTTCTATGTTACCTGCCACACCCTGCCATCAGATCTCATCCGGCGAACAAGTACGATAAAAAATTTCGATTCTAATTTCACAATGTCAAGATGTGTTCGTAATAAAACAAAACTTGGAACTGTCGAATCTCTTTTCAATCAAACCCAATTTTTACGATATACAGAGTGCGCATGCCTTACTTTTGGCTCGTCAACTGAATATATCGGGAGTGATGTCATTTACATTTTTATTATTACATTACTTATCGTCATTTTCTCTTTACTTGTGTTCTTCTCTAAGGGTCTGGTAGTCTTCTTGGTTTTCTTGTGGTGGAGAAATCTCTCGTTTCCTGTGATATTATCAAGTCAATATTGTATCAACTCTCTTTGTATTTTGCAGATCTCATATCTGATAATGAGTCGAGGCCTGAAACCGTCATTATAGTATTGATTACATACAATTTTCTAGGACTTTCGACCTTAATTTGTCATTGGAGTATTGGGAACTGTGTTTCTAACAACAAAACATTTTGCTATTTTTCTGCTTTAAACGAACACATCCGTAAATGTATAAATGAAAAGTTTTTTCCACACATTTTCAAACTTTTCAACTCTACGAAATAATCCACGTTCTTCACGTGTTGAAGTTCAACGGAAATCACTCAACATTCTTTCATTACTGAACCACTGTCAGTTGTTAAAATTTTATGCATCTGTCAATCTATACAACAAAACTTTTTGAAATGTTGATCAGTTGTTCAAGTAGAATCAGATTTTGTAAAAACACAGAAAATCCCATTGTAGGACGACTGAATAGAAGATCTTTTGGAATATCGATCACCAACAGACTTTAGTTAATATTGCACAACGGTTACATGTTCATGCACCAGAGCCAGAGGCGAAATGCTTCGATTGTTTGAATACGAGTTTTTTTAACAACATTGTACAAATTTTTTCGTGTTTGAATAAAGATTTTCATTCGAGGGCTTAAAACTATGATTAAAAATGACTCAAATAAGCTTGCTCCGCCAAGTAGATGGCGTTGCAATGGGTTCCTCCTTAGGACCCACGTTGGCAAACTTCTGCATGTCCTACGTGAAATATTTGGTAATTAACACTAAGCCTGCTAAGCCGATGTTGTATTGTAGATCCGTAGATTAAATGTACTTTCGTTGAAGTATAAGGTATATACAAATATGTGAGGGTGAATGGAAGTGTGACAGTGGAGAGAGCATTGATGGATTATATTTTGATTAGCAGAGGAGTGATTGGTCGTTTGCTTGACGTGCATGTTTTCCGCAGTGAGATGAATGGGATTTCGGATCATTACTTGGTAGAGGGAAAGTTGAGAGTAAGGGGAGTGTGGAGAGGTGTAAGTAAGAGGAGTGGAAGGGAGGTGTTAAATGTAAACAAGTTGCATGAAGCTGAGCGTGAGTGTGAGTATAAGGAGAAGATGAAAGTAGAGTATGGGAGGGTGAAGGTAAGTGAGGTTGGTGGAGTGGAAGAGGAATGGCAGTTATTTAGAGATACGGTGAAAAAATGTGCAAGGGAATTGTGTGGGGTAAGGAAGGTTGGAGGGGGCATTAGAAAGGGGAGTGAATGGTGGAACGGAGATGTAGAAGCGGTTTTGAGAAGAAAACGGGGGGCGTTCGAAAGGTGGCTGCAAAGGGGCAGCCAGCAAAATTTCGAAGAGTATAAGGAGAAGAAGAAGGAAGTACAAAGTATGGTAAGGAGAGCGAAGCGGGCGGCGGATGAGTGGGGCAGGAAGATAGCAAGGGACTTTATGGAGAGAAGGAAGGTTTTCTAAAAGGAAGTGAAGAGAATGGGGAATGGATAGGTGGAGAGTAAAGCAAGAGTGAAGGATGCAAATGGTAGGCTGCTAGTGGAGGGATGTAATGTGAGGAAAAGATGGGCGGAGTATTTTGAGGAACTGCTGAACGTGAAGAACGATGATAGGGTTGCGATCGAGAGTGGTAGCTGTTGGAAGTGGTGTTAGAATGCTTGTGTTTGGAGAAGTGAATAGCAGTCGAATAAGAAGTGAAGAAGAGAAAGGTGCGTTGAATATGATGAAAAATGGGAAAGCTCCAGGTATGGATGACTGTACGGTTGAATGTCTAAAGAAAGAAGGAGGTATGAGTGTAGTAATTCCAGAGGTATAGGTCTCCTGAGTATCGTTGGGAAGCGGTATGGAAGAGATTTAATTGGAAAAGTTAGAGTGATGACGGATCGTGTGCTTGCTGAAGAACAATGGGGTTTTAAAAGTGGTAGAGGTTGTGTGGATCAAAATTTTAATGTTTGCTGTGAGGCAGGTGAATGAGAAATACTTGGCAAAAGAAAAAGATGTGTATTGGGCATTTATGGATTTGGAGAAGGCGTTTGACAGGGTGGACCGTGAGGCATTATGGCAGGTTGTAGGCTGGTATGAGTGGGTTGGAGATTGTTGAATGTGATCTGGAGATTGTATCTTGATAGCAGAACATGTGTGAGAGTTGGGAATGAGGTAAATGATTGGTTCCCAGTTGTGATAAGTGTGAGACATGGATGTGTGATGTCGCCGTGGTTGTTTAGTTTGTTTATGGATGGTGTAATGAGAGAAGTGAATGAATTGGACAAAATTGTATGAATTGGGAAGTGTGTCAGCTATTGTTTGCAGAAGATAAAGCCCAGGCAGCAAAATTTATTGACCTAATATTGAGCCAATATACAGTCTCAATATTGACTGGATATTCAAAATGAACATTGGGAAGATACCTTATTATGGAAAATTCGCTTGATATTGAAAAAAAATATTGGTCCAATAACAATATCATCAACCCAATATCAACTAATTATTGTGTCAATATTGACTTGATAATGAGGTGTTCCCTACAACAACATTGGCTTAATACTCAACTCCTGATATCAGGTTGAATTTGGTAAAACACATTGTCCCGATAATGATATTTTCACTATGCAAATATCTGCTAAATATTGTGTCACTATGAACTTGATTTCCAGGTTGTAAGACCAGGTGTTGCTACTTCAGCCATTGAGTTCCGTTATGCGCCGTGAAGCGTCGGCCTAACTTATACTTCCCCTCCATTAGGTATTGTTGATACGCAGAGGAGAAGCTGTAACTTTTAATTGATAAAATTTACGTTGAGATACATCACAATTACTGAGCATAAATAGACTAAAATTGAGATTTTAGGGGTAACTAAGGTAAGGCACTACAAGGTGTTCCTTAGAAAAATACAAGGTGGTCGGGCAACCTGTACATGCAGTTTGATCCCGTCAAAAATACGTAATTGTTCAATATATAGACATTTATTGCTAGAGTAACACATGACAAGCGATTTTCGCATATTTTTTTGAAAAAACTAGACCTTCGAAACTCATTGGACGACTGAAAAAACAAGAGCTGTGAACCTGTGATTACAGTAATTCTGAATATACATATTATTGTAACGTATTCACATTTCTTGATATCTGTCATATATATATGCACTCATTAATAACTGAAACAACTATTCATTAACTTAATTGGTACATTTTAGACAAATTGCTCCGTATTATTGGCGTACGATGTCAACCCAATGTTTGGGCAATAATCATTTATGTTTCAAGAAATTATAATAAATTGCGAGATTTTTAATGATTATGAGATAGTTTCCACTTATCATACATATATATATATATATATATATACACACCGTTAGTTTAATATTAGAAATAGAACTATTTACTACATTGTCCCAATAACAAGTTGATATCGTTAATAAGGATATCTTTTTCGATATTGTCTTGTTATTAGCCTATTATTGTAATCCAAGATTCCAATATCGGGTCAATAAATAATTATCAACTCAATATTGGCCCAACAATTTCTTGCTACCTGTTAGCGCTTGTGGCTGATTCGGAGGAAAAACTGCAGAGACTGGTTGCAGAGTTTGGAAGAGTGTGCGAAAGATGTAAACTGAGGGTAAATGTGAATAAAAGTAAGGTGATGAGATGTTCAAGAGGTGGAGTGTTTGAAACATTGGATGTGAAGATGAATGGTGAAGTGTTAAAGGAGGTAAAGCATTTTAGATACCTCGGGTCGGACGCGGCTGTGAAAGATAGTATGGAAGTAGAAGTGAGGCATCGAGTGAGTGAAAGCTGCAAGACATTGGGTGCAATGAGGAAAGTTTTTGAATGCAGGAGTTTGAATATGAGTGCTAAGAGGGGACTGTTTGAAAGCTTAATCGTGCCAGTTTTGCTGTGTGGAGCAGAGTCTTGGGGTTTGAGGGCAGCTGAGAGGAGGAAGCTGGATGTGTTTGAGATGAAGTGTTTGAAGAGCATGTATGGAGTAACAAGAAGAGATAGGATCAGGAATGAGTTGGTTAGGGGGCAGACGGGTGTTGTCAAAAAGATGAGCAGGCGGGTGGATGAAAGAGTGCGTGGATGGTTTGGGCATGTTGATAGAATGAATGTTGAGCGGCTGGTAAAAAAGATTTATACGTCGAAAGTGAGTGGTATTAGAGTGCAAGGTGGGCCACGGATGAGTTGATGGATGGGGTGAAACGTGCTTTGTATGAGAAGGGTCTGACTATGGTCGTTGCAAGAGGGATGAGTGCGGACAGAAGTGAGTGGAAGCAGTGTTAAGGCGGTAATTTTATTTACCGCCTCACTGGTCGCCTGCTCACTGGTCGCCTGCTCGCGCGTGATGGAGTTGACCTGTCTTGTGCGGTGGGAGGGGCTGCACTCAATGAAGAAGTCGGGGTAAACCAGCTATGGCTGTCGGGCCTGATTGTGGAAAATGGTTGTGTTGGGCTGCCATTGATCCATGCAGTTCTGGTGCTGCCTCTCGCCTCCTAGTGAGTAAGAGTGACTAAGGGTGATTGATTGTGGCCTGCATTCATCTACTCTCGCGTAGGGAGGAGAAGCCTGGTATATGTGTGTAGAAGGTGTACAGCAGTTGGAGATGTTAATGAAATTGATGACAGATAAATTGGTGTTAAGTTTGACAACGAGTTTGGTGTGAATGGGAAACTACCATTTATAGATGTCTAGGCTGAAGCTTCTCACGGTACATTTCAAAGATCCTTGAATGTCAAGCCTTCTTGTGCAGGAGAAACCATGAATAATGATTGCAATGCTTCGCAAGTATTCAATGAGGGTGTATACATACTGTAATTAATAGAGCATATGAAGTGCGTACCAGCTGGGCTAGTCTTCATTCTGAGATGCTTTTAGTTAAACGCTTGCAAGTGAATAAGAATTTTCCTATTACTCTGATTGACAAAACTATTGCAAACTTTTGAATTGAATCCTGAGCACTATAAATAATTCTCAGCTTAATAAGCGTCATTTTATTACATTTTATAAAAAAAAATGCCAAAACTTACCAAATTGATCAAAGAGGCTTCAAGAACATTGTTAAAACCTTTGTTAAACCTGTAGGTTCACATACGGCAATTAAAGTTTCTGCGTATAACAAAAATTAATAAATCAGTGATCTCTTAGTAAAAAACATTTCCCGATATAGGGTCAGTGACCTATACAGAGCCATGGTGATGAGTAAATTTGAGTGTGAAAGACAGGAGAATGTCTCTTAATGAATGTTACTTGAGCATGACTAAGATGACCCTGAAAGAAAGACTAACTGCGTACAAATATCAAGGCTCTATTTCTGATCTTTTCCCTATTTTTAATCATTTTGATTCATAGCTGTAACCCCTCAAATGAGGATCTTTTCAAACACTAAATCCGATATTATGTTGTTAGAAAAGTGTATTTTCAAATAATCGAAGCATTACGTATTCACGACCTTAAACTCTCCCTCAACGAAAATACTAATGATTTCATTGCTTTAAAACCATTTAGTAGGACTGCATCTTAAAGGTTTGTAACATAAACTAGATCGTCCATTTCGCCTCTGTCTCTGGTGCCACGAGCTTGTAACCGTTCTGCAATATCAACCAGTCTGTTGGTGATCGATATTCCTATTGTACAAAAGTGTTTCTATTTAGTCATCCTACAATATGATTTTCTGTGTTTTTACAAAGTCTGATTCTACTCGAACAAAAGATCTACATTTTATCAATGTGACTGTCAGCCTGAAGATGATAGTTACATCGAAACGTGTTTCATATGTAGATTGACAAATGTATAGAATTTCACGTTTGACAATAGTTTAGTGATTTAAAATGTTGAGTGATTTCCTTTTTACTCTAACATGCGAAGAACTTGAATTTTCTTATGCATTCATTGAAACATGGAAAAACTGATATAAGCAAGAAAACCTCTATTTCCTTCAAGGTGAGCAAAATTTAGCTTATAAAGATGTCTGCCGTGAGTCTTCTGTCAGACGTCAATTTAAGTTCTTAGTTATTTCCGCATACCCATTCTTCATCACGCCAGAATTTACACTGAAAATAATTCTGGGAACAGTTGACTAACTTTTCGAGTTTTCGCTTGTCTTAAAATTATTTAACCTATGCGCATCAACTCAACTCTGATTTAAACAGTGAAGAGGACCTAATTCAGACCTCGGGAAAAAAAATAGAAAAAACAAAGCACTCCATGCACTCTGCTGCAATTAAGATCACCACCAAATAACTCATGGCTCACATCTTACGTCTCGATTCTAATGCTCTCCATGCTAATCCATCTCAGCGCCAGTCCAGTTTTTCCACTATCGCTCGCCTACAAAATTACCAGCGGTGCACACTTTGCTTTTTTTTACAACGCTCTCTACGTTGTCTCGTTTACGCCGATGAGCAAGTGCCGGCAAAAGCGGTCTCACGCTTCCCCTCTTCCCAATAACGTGCTCGGGGACCAACACAGTAAGTGAAGGCTCCCGATGGGTGTGAAGACAGTTTGCTGAGCTTAATCCTTCCTGCAACGATCATGAGTGCGACAGCTCCTCCCCAGGGCGGTGGTGAACCACTCACAGCTAAGAATGACCGCGTTGCTTGAGCGTCCGCATCTCAGCCTTGGCGGCACTTAACTCCTAGGGCTGACGGCACCCTTAGATTCCTGAGAGCGAAAGTCCGAAATTGTCACTGACCATGACCGTATCACCTTTTAAAGCAAACCACTGACGTGTTCAGATATATTAAGTTAAAATAATTACAACCTGCTGACTGATAACTGTACGGAGATAATGCTAGTTTGCGCAGGATGTTTTACATGAGGTACACAATTTCAGAAGCAGAATATTGCCAGATGAACAGTTTTTTCCATGAAATTTTCAGAACACTTTTGGGTTTGTGAGATATTAGCAGTTTATTGTTTTAAAGTATGAAATTTGATGATACAATTACTCGCAATATTTAGTTTGAATTTACGTTACAAACACTTGTCGTCTTATCCAAATAAACATGTAGTTTCGATAGAGAATGATCTGTAGAAAGGCGGTATCTGGCAGCCATCACAGGTGCAAGGGTGGTGGTGGTGTGTGTGATGGTGGCGGTGATGGAATGAGATCATCGACTAGCTATTGACACGAGCGCACCCAGGCACCCTCTTACCTCTGCTGTATCCTCGGTAACTTCAGAGGTGCTTTACTTCTCAACCTTTTGCCTAAGTATACGACCTAAGAAGAAATTATTATGCAATTGAAACCCCACTTTCGAAGATGGACCTTGTGCATCACGCTGCAATCAGGCTTTGTTCAGGTGCATTTCGATTCTCACCCTCAGACAGCTTATGATAGGAGAGTCGAGAGTCTGTATGGCTATGCCGAGTGCAAACGAGCTTTCAGTTACCCGTCGCACTATAACAGCCACAATGCAACTGAGGCCTATGCGATTATGTACATCCAGTGTTCTTGGACACCTTTCCGACGTGGCATGTTCCTGAAGCAAATTTTTACCCTAAATCCGAATTCCCATGAAGATTACCTGCCATCTTACATTTTCCGAGGGAATTTCCATGAAACGCGGATTGGAGAAACACGCCAATGCTGTAAAGTTCTTCTCCGACGGGTGTAAAATGGGAGACGCTGTGGGATGTGCTGCTGCGCGCGGAAAAAGGGTGTGTGTTACGAGACTGATCCCGGGACCTTAATTTTTATGGAGGAATTGTACAGTGTGTTGGAGGCGCTTCAACTGATTGAGAAGTACCTGTGTGACACCTCAAATATTTTCGTGGGCTCTAAATGCTTAAAAGATGTCACGCGAAAGATTGCCAGGTTTGCATGGGTGCACACACATGCAGGAATATCTGGCAATGAGCAAGCGTTAATCACTTTAATAATGATTATATTGTACTCCTGTTGAGGTGATGGGAAGATTGTTATTTGAACCATGAGACTTTCGGCGCGATCCATTCTGAGTAACTGAAGTGCTAGCACACCTATATTACGACAACAGCTACTACGAGCGCTGCGCTTGAGAGGCTAATTATTATTTCGATAATTACGAAGAATTTGAGACTCTTAGTATACCTGCACAACATGGAAAATTTGAGCCACTGTCAGGAGCTCAATCATTTTCAAGAACTATATCTAAATAAAACACAATTGGAATCTTAGACTTTCATCGTGAGACGCTTCCAATATGCCATCCTGAGACCTTCTTTAGCTTTTCATTCCTATACTGATAATGTGAGTCTTGAATAATCCTCCAGTTTTGAAAATTTTTCTGAGTTTGACAAAGGTCTTATGAAATTAAAGATATGATATGATCATTGTTCAGGATTATGGTGACTTTGGTTGATACTTAAACAATCAAGCTTGGATTATTTTGGTTTGAAAATCTCTAAGCAAGTGAATTTCAGAAAATGCTGATATTGTGCTGTACATTTTGTCCCTTCACCTAGAGTCCCTTTTACAGTAAAACTGCGCACTTCTTTGAAGAAATTAAGCCTAACCTAACCTTTGCATTACACTAATGCTGATGACTTGAAATGTATAGGATAGTTGCACCATTTTAATTGTTTCTTCCAACTCATTTTCATGAACTATAATTCGATATTTAATTGCTAGCGGCGAAAAGATGATACCTAGTCACATAAGGCCCAAAATGCACCAGTTTTTAATAAAATAAGTGTCGTATGAAAGAAAATTTTTCGGCTGACAAAATTGTACTCTGACGAGAAGATTCATTTTCTAGGGAAATTACAAGAAATATACATAGAATGCTAGTGGATTTCGCTGTTCTAAGATACTTGTCTTACTTTTTTCTGAGGTTCATCATTTTTGATCTCAAAAGTCTTAATTCGTAGCTCATCGTTGCAGTTTCTATTGTGTTTGAACAATGATTCAGGTTGCGAAGTAGAAAAGATCTGCGGAACATTTCCTCAAGTACTGGTGAATAATTTTTATACACAAAGAGGGCTGATCTGAAGAAACTATCCTTACCTAATTTCTGCTATTTGACGTCATAACGTGCCCACGTCCAGTAGCAGACTATCCTCACTTGGACCAAGCCAGACGAATAGAAGTAAAAGTAATTCAATTAATAGCGTTGTGCAAGGTGACGGCGAAATGATGTCTCTTCAAAAAACTTTACTGGAGTATTATGCCGTAAAAACCGAGAGCTAGTATAAAAGAGTGTCTAATTTCTTCCTTCTTCAGATGGTCCAAAATTATGAGAGGAGGGAAAATAAGGATATCAGTCACAGACAATGTCATGAACACTTGAACTGCGGCTATTATCAAACTCTGCACGAGTATAGGCCCAATTCCGCGTGGCAACTAATTGCTCCTAGAAGCAGCGACGGGTGCCTCTAAGTACACGTCGCTTTTTAAGTTTTTGAGTTGCTCGTACACGAGCTGTACGAGCAACTCAAAGCGACGGAGGCAGTGCTCGACTAACCATCGTAGAGTGTGGATGGTTGTATCACCGCCTCCCACTAAGCCAACATAGACTCTGTCCGCCATAAGATAAATAGTGGAAGGATTTAATTTATATCCTATGCTATGGAATGTTATTAAATGCTACATAAGCAATAATGTATCATTTAAGGCACATGATTAGTCGAAATTGCTGTTCGAAATAAGCGACATATTAACATTTACCATACATTTGTGATACGTTTCATTTTCAAATGCTGTCACTTTTCCATTATAATTGAATGTTTGTCAAGTAGTATTTTATGATAAGTTAAGTGCTCAGGGATTAAAAAAAATTAACCAAAAATTTATAAGTTTAAACAGCTTAGCTAAATATGATGTAACTATCGAAGCCATAAAAAATGGAAAAACATCAATTCCTGCCACAAACGAGACAAGAAAAAGAAGATTGACTCTATGAATTCAGGTTACTAAATGTGCATTAATTTAAATTTCTCATCATTAGAGGGTAGAAAAGAGGCAATACTTTATTTGTCTTTCAATGATCAAACAATTAATTTCATTAATAGATTTGAACCTAACTATTTCAATTAAAAACAAAGGAATGAACTTGATTAAATAATTTGTTGTTTCTATTGTTTTGTTCTGTGCGATATAAAAACACAAATAATTATATTAATTTTCGAATATAAGCTATAAAAAACAGTTGAAAATTTATTACAATATTGTGATGTTTTAAATATTCCATTCGATATTGGTTCTCACTAATTCATGATTATTTTCATGGAAGTTAACAATACTGTATAAAAATTATGTTGAATCAATAATTTTACGACCCTTCAATCTCATCGATTTTTAGAGAATAAAGACAATAAATAATATAAGGACATTCAAAAGCGTAAAACAAGAACTGAATTTTGCACACGTCCTCAATGCTTTTCATTTAATTATGAAATAAAAAACGTCACATGCCCCAGCCAATGCTAGCTAAATCCTACCTTTGCAATTGGCAACACCACACTGATTGCCTCGTCTGATAGCTCACCTAGGGCTCCCACGAGTGTGAAAGTTCCTACCCTAAAATTTTGTTCAAGATTACCTTAAAAATGCATAAATTACCTTAAAATATCGAATAACCCCATTGCTGGTATTACATGAAAATATTCAATGTTTCCATGTTCATATGCATAGAAATGAAACATCAGGGTTCATGCGGATATTAGAAAATGAAATTCTCTGACTTTACGAAGTCGAATGTGTCACGATACGTACAACATTTTATTTTGCTTCACTTTAGTTTATCTTCTTTGTTTGATTACCTAGTTAGAAGCTCCTCTGTTCAATGAGCGTTAAGTAGGAGGCCAGGCGATCTACTCCTGACTAGCAGAGAGAAGCAAAGACATAGTAAGAGGAAATGAACCACAAAGTAATACTCGAAATATTGACCTATGGAACACAACACAAATACAAGTTCACAATTTTTGCACAAGCAAATTAGATGTGAAATAGGTTCATAGATACCCTAATTCTTGGTGCAATTACAAAGAACGTGGCAAAGAATGTAATGCACTAAATGAAAAATTATGACTTTCCCAAAATTTTCGTAATCAGTATACTCAAACTGCGCAAATTCAACTGAGTATGTATAGAGGATATTTACGTTGAGTAAGGCGAAGCAGATGTTACTCAAGTCTCAAAGTTAGCCTCATTGAATTACAAATAAGGTCCTCGTTACAATTAAGAATCTTGGCCCATGGCCGGATTATTTGTTGACAGAAGCCTACGCGTCATAAATGCCAAAAGCCTTCAGTTAAATACTTGTAGCTCTTCCAAGAATCGGAGCCCTACGCTGGTAAGCCCTAGTGCCAAGAATAATGGAAGAAAAACATCGATTTCTAACATACAAGCTTTTTTATTCACTCCCAATACCTGTTTTCCACCAAGCCAACATTTCTTCTATGAAGTCGAAAATTCTTTTTCAACAAAGAAGTCACAGAATGTTTGGAGTCCATCACCCATCATAACGTTAGTCGTGTCAGAACAGAACCCTACAATGTCGCTAAATTTATACTTTCATCACTGAAAATTTTTAAACGTAGTAAACAATCCATTGGCTGTGCCATCCTGTTTTTCAACAAGATCAATAGAGGAGTCCTTAATTGCTCTTTCATTCCAGTATTGGACGATGACCCCGAGCTGTTCAGCTTACTGCGATCAGTTGTTTCATCAATTATTACAGAATTAAAAATTCATTATGGACAACGACAAGATCACTTAGTAGATGTTTACCCACACATTGTCTAATGATGTTTGAAGCTCATTGTTTCCCTAAGCTTACTTTCTTTCAGAAACATTTGTTTCAGTAGTTTTAGCAATGTCACTTGATAGGCAAATTATGCTCAGAAAGATTTGCACATATGTGCAATTCAATTTTTATACCCAACTTGTCAATTGGATCGTGTGATAAAATGAACAAAGTTATTGTTGTGTTTCCTTCTCTGCACTGAGAGATTTTTATGGCATTGACTGTTGGTATGAAGAATAATCTCAGATTTACCAAACGTAATGGTTGTTGAGCATATAGTATAGTATGCCATATCCTTAGTTGAGGTAGAAGACTGAGACTTTTCTAACCAGCCTCGAAACAGCTGTTCTCGCTTCTCCATCCTTCCTTCCATTTTCGTGGAAAGGGCTTAAGAGGGCGGTTCGGGGAAAAAAAGATTGTAAGTTCTTGATAGATTATCTGAGATATTTACCATAGGTGTAATATGCTTGGACTATTTTTTTCATCCGTGTGCTTTTTTCGTATATTTACCAAAGTTTGATTTATAAAAACATCAAAAATAGGTGTTGCGGAAAATGATTCTTCTCCAACAATTTGAACTTACAGAACTGAAAAAAATGTTTTTTAGATAGCTAATTGTCTTGTCTAGAGATCCGGTACAAAAGTTTTTCAGTAATTTGATTTTTTGAATTTTAAGAATTTTTTTACCCAAAGACCAACCCCTTTTTTCACTTTTTCGAATTATTCTGCTTTTAATTTTCAACATGAATTAAAATTAAAAAAACTTTTGTACCAGATCTTTAGATCTTTTTAATCGCTATTGATTGATTTGTTTTCCAATAATGTACCTCCAAAACCGTGTTAGAAGAATCACTTCAAAGTTCAAAAAGGTGAATTTTCAGGAAAGTCATTTTTCTAAAATTTGTTTTTTCTTTCTTTCCTTATTTTTGAACTGAGTCTTTTTTCGGAATAAACTCCACTGTCTTTGTAGCTCTATTTGAGTTCTATCGATTGATATGTCAGCAATTTCTGTATCTTCAAAACTGTGGGAAAGAGTCTGTTTCAAAAGTCAATAAATGCAAGTTTCAGAATAGCGTTTTTTTTTCTTCGTTACAAATTAATTTTTTTTAAATAAATTCTATTGCTTCGGAGGTCTTTTCAAGCCCTTTCAATTGATAAATTTGCCATTCCTGGAGCTTCAAAACTCTGGGAGGCGATTACATGTTTACACAGCCAGCTAATTAGCTGATGACTCAGCAGCTGGACTCTAAACAAACACCCAGTTACACTATCATAATATATCACTGAGTAATAGAATGTTTCGTTTGAGTACGATTGCATTTCAAGCAAGGCCATGAATGAACTCTTTTGCTATTCCCGAAGAAGAACACTCAAAACTGATTTGTAATAAGGGCGGAAGAGGAAGGTCACCCATCCATTGGCGCGCCCCAAGATCACGCTAGTGCGCGTCTTCTATCCCGTATAAGAGACGAACCAATGGACGTACTTGAGAGCCAATTATATTGTTGGATGCGCAAGAACATTCTCTATAAGATAAATTTATAAACCAAAAACCTTCCATTTTCCAGAAGTTGATCCGAACCGTGCTCTTAACAGACGATAAAATTTTGCTTTTCTTCATAGGTGGTGTAGCAGCTTCATCGGTCACAGAATCTATTCAATAGCAGTAATTTTACTGAGATGCAAGTTTCTAATTATTTTGTCACGATGCAATACTGCACCTGACAGCATCTGGCACATTTAATTGCACTCGACTGAAACCAAACAACCTACCCTCGGCTGTCATTTTGAACACGTTATGTAGCTTTGCAATTCCAGTGAACGACCATGACCGATGTATTGGTGTAAATCTTGATACATTGACGAGTTAATGTAAAGCTAGAAAATATAAAATTCCAAACATTAAATCAAGTTGCCTAGCACTTTAATTATTGTCATTGCTTTTAATTAACCAAGGAATTATTTATGCAGCAAATCTGACATTATACTGAAGAGAGATCTGAAAAATTTGCAGCGATGTGCACAGCAATTTACGCCTTATCGTAGTGTGCAATAAAGACTAAATTAATAGCGAGTTCGGACAAGTTTTGCGTTTGTTCCAAATATGACTCTTATTGAACATTTTCAAAAATGCTCCGGTAGCGTAATTACGCAATGTACCTACACAAGGTATTTTGTGGTACTTGACAGCAAACTTGATATTGGTAATGAAAACAGGCAATTACCCAACAATTTTGCTGCGCTACCACGATAGAAGTCGAATTACCCCATAAACCATGGAATTTTGATTTACCCTAAACTCTACCCTGGACAACACCTGATTACCCTAAAGTGGAAGCACTGAGCTCACCCACAAGTTGCATCAATAATAATTATTCAATTGCCATGGTCGACTCGTACTGTCGAATCAGTTATACAAAATTCTTGGCCGTCTATGTACAGGTATATTTAGGAGTTACGGTGCTTTCAATTTTCACTGTATTTCATTCGCTTATTGATAAGAATTCGAATTACGAATTATTCACTCTCCTGCTCACAATTATGGTTAGAAAAATGTCATTTTCTCGACGCACACATTTCCTATAGTTACCGACGCACATTGCAAATAACTTCGTCGTTCTTCGGGTGCGTTGAAACACGCAGGCTTCTCACAACGGTTTCTGTAACAATATAGTACAAATACTAAAAATTTAGTACTAAAAACAACATTTAATTGCACACTTCAATTTCACAAATTATACGCTTTAATAAACTAAATAACAGATTCAACGAAGAAAATTGAAATCCATTAAATACATGAACCTACTCAAGGAATTATTGCATGATATAAAATAAACTATAAAGGACAAATCGAAAACGGTAAAATTTTAACAAAATATTAGTCCCTTTCGTGCGTACTCTTCTTTAAATTGACAGCAAATGCAAACGCCTGAGTGTGAGTATACAATGTGAGGATTGTTAAGCCGACTCGTGTGGGGGAACAGGATGAGGGGCCAAAATAATTATACGTGAGTCAGGTACAGAGGCAATAACGAATTTTATCTTCAAATTGAAAGAAAGAGAATCAAAGGTGAAGTGGTCTATCAGTGCTCCTCTTAATGATACCAGGGTACAAAATGATGCTAATGACAGTAATTCACGATCAATTTTTGCAATGACTCATCAAAATTTGGGATAGGGAGGAGCCTAAAAGTGAAATGTTAGATTAGATGCTAGTTTAAGCTTCCATAACCGCAACAAAGGCGTTCCAAAGAGAGGAAGGAAGAAGGCTCCATTAAGTAAGGAGTGAGGGAACGACGATCTCTGCCACGGTGCAATAAATTTCAAACTTCCTCAATCATTTCAAATATTCCCGAATTTATCGTGTCAACATTTTTTGTAATGGATTTTCTAAAATAATAATGATGTTGAATGGTGTTGATGGAAATAGATTTTCTAAATGTGGAAATTATTAATTTTGCTATACTGCGTAAATAATGTAGAGACATTTATATATTATAAATATACTGTATACACTATATTAAAACAAACATAAGGGTATGTGAAAACATGACGACTAAGTATTTTGTTCGTTTTATAGGATTAGCTTGTGGTTGCAAGATAAATTCTACTGCCACAACTGCAGGAAGACTACAGCTCCTTACAGATTCATAAGTAAAGGGAAAGAAATGAGGTAAACATTAAGTCTCAATCAGAAAATGAAACGATCCACACCTCATGCCTAAGAGACACAGAAAGTTATGAAAGCAGATCATGAAACAAGATAAAGTTGAAGAAAAAAGTATTAGGTGTTGAAAAACAGGACAGCAGTGAATCGAAAAAAATGGTCCTAAACAAAACCAAAAACATTTCATTTCAACGAAACGATAGCCTACTTAACTCTCAGCTCGAAAGCTGACATTTTCAATAAAATTATTTCAGGAAATTTAGTAACTGGGATATATAGTTTAGAAGTGAAAATGTCACAAATGCCGGCAAAAACATTTTGTTTTCATACATGTGTTCTTAGAATTTTAGTTTTCGATCATTATTCATCTTCACAACCTAAAATACGAAAAAAGTTATTAAACATTTTGAATTTCGAAATAAATAACATTGTGTGTACACTCAAGAAAGAATACAAGTCAAAATAGGAAAAGTAGCTTTTTAAATGTGCGTGTTCAGTTGATATCTATTTTTAAAATACCGCAAATAAATGAAATACTAGTGAAATCCTTACAACTTATCATGACGAAAGTTACGACAGCAATATACAATATTGCACAATTCATAATATTTTTGTCTTCTTATCCAAATAAACATGTAGTTTCGATAGAGAATGATCTGTAGAATGGCAGTTTCTGGCGGCCATCACAGGTGCAGGGGTGGTGGTGTGTGTGATGGCGCAAAGTGAACAGTATTTATATTCAAAAAGCCATCATTACTTAGTTATTACATAATTAAGTTAAAAATGCAATGTTCCTATATCTCCTGCCGATTACAAAATTTTAGACTCAGCTGCAACCCCGTATGACCTCAGAATTTTAGTCCTTGCATATCTTCAAGCGAAACCCTCATTTGAACAATTTGGACAGTTAGTACACAATTATGCTATTTATAATTATAACGAACTTAATTATACTGCTAGTTTGTGCAGTATGTTTTACGACAAGAAGTACACAATTTCACAAGCAGAAAATGGCCAGATGAACAGTTTTTTCTATGAACACTTTTGGGTTTGTGAGATATTAGCAGTTTATTGTTTTAAAGTATGAAATTTGATGATAAAATTACACGCAATATTTAATTTGAATTTATATTACAAACACTTGTCGTCTTATCCAAGTAAACATGTAGTATCGATGGAGAATGATCTCTAGAATGGCGGTATCTGGCAGCCATCACAAGTGTAGGGGTGGTGGCAGTGGTGTGTGTGATGGTGGCGGTGATGCGGTGAAATTTTGAAACATCCTGCACAAACTAGCATTATCTACGTATAGTTATCAGGCAGCAGGTAGCAATTATGTAAATAAATATTGTTCACTTTGCTTTAACAACGAACTATTGTGACACAAAACGAACAACAGTCTCTAAATGTGCGTGTTCAGTTGATATCTATTATTTATATTCCCGCAAAAAGAATAAAATACTAATGAGATTCTCACTACTTATCATGACGAAAATTACGACAGCAATATATAATTGTACAATTCGTAATATTTTTGTCTTTTTATCCAAATAAACATGTAGTTTCGATAGAGAATGATCTGTAGAATGGCGGTATCTGGCATGCATCGCAAGTATATGCAAGTTCTAGCGGTATCTGGCATGCAGTCCAGGTAATCATCCTAGAAGGGGGCATCGACTAGCTGTTGACACTAGCGCGACCGGACCTGTTTACTGACATCATGCCGAAGACCAAAATGCTACCTCGACCAAACTTGACACTGGATTTGAAGCACTTTTTGGACAATCTTTCGTCATTTGATCGACGAACAAATCTTTTTCCATCTGATCCAAACAAATTGAACTTCGATTCGTTACTGAAATACACTTTTGCACAGTCATCATCTGTCCAGAAAACATGCTGTGTAGCAAAGGCCAAGCTAGCATTTCAGTTCTTCTTGCTGACCATTGGTTTGACAGCTAAAATCCTAGCACGCAGGTTTGCTTCTTCACGGCGGCGTGAAACAGTCTTCCTGGATACTCTGATATCAATAGAGTCTCTAGCTTCACGAGAAATTCCTGCTGCAGTTTTGAAACGGTCCTTCTTGGCTAGTCTAACCAATGCAGTATCGTCTCTTGCTGAGGTTTTTCGACGTCTGCCACTACACATCAGCGGT
Source organism: Platorchestia sp. MABIK (assembly GCA_014220935.1). Classification (NCBI taxonomy): domain Eukaryota; kingdom Metazoa; phylum Arthropoda; class Malacostraca; order Amphipoda; family Talitridae; genus Platorchestia; species Platorchestia sp. MABIK. The sequence goes on along the minus strand of JACJUY010001055.1, from coordinate 105,818 downwards.
GCTTGAGCCATCCTTCTCGTATTTAGCCAAAATATCACCAACAACACTTTTAGGTCGCTTGACTGTGTTATCTATATCCCTTATCGACAGCTTTTCTTCAAGGCGCGATTTCACAATCAACTCACGAAAGTTGCAGGTGTAGGCACTCCCCTTAGTATGTTGATGTGTCGGCTGCTGCGCAGATAGTGACACTATTCTTGTCTGGGTCAATCTACCCAACTTTCTCTCTGGTAACATTTGTTTACTCAGACATAAATGTAGAAAAGAATAGATGCCCGAACTTTTTTGACCACATGAAATTTTTACTATTCTAATGTATTTGTTTACAACTTGTGCTTTGTTCACCCAAATGATTTAAGATTTTAACACCTGTTAGGTAAAACTTGTGGCTTCACATGCGTGTAAAAATTAAGCTCATTGCGGCTTCTAGTCTTGAAGTTATTGATGATAGTGTGTCGGGTTGTGAGTTGTCCGAACCATTATGGCAGCTAGTGTTTTTGTGGACATGTCTCAGTTATTGTTCCGTGCATTCTTTTAATTTAAATCGAGTGGAATGAAAGGTAACTGACAAAAGGAAAATATTTTCCGAACTTCTGTATAAATGAGTAGATTGTTAAACTGGCTATTTCTTCACTCAATTTTGATCGAAAAGATTGGGAAATCTGTTTGTCAGACAGATTTTGATAATTTTAAAAAGAAAATTACACTGAATTTTAAAATTTTCATTAAAATGATGTATAGCTGTGATACCTCATGCCTAATTTAGCATAGGTGGGTTTCAGTAACCTTTGATGTGAGAGCATGCAATTCCCTTTCTCACGGGGATATTGAAAAAAATAATCGAGTTTATTATAATTTGATCGCCAAAGTACTTTTAAACAAACGATGCGGGGAATTTGAATAAATTGGAAATCATACACAGATGATGTGGAGTTTAAATCTAAAAATGTTTTGTCTGAATCACGTCTTTAAATAGCAAAAATTGTCAAGCCATTTTTACATGGATCGTTCAAAACGTACCGTAAAAATTGAGGATTTTCAGTCTTCGATAGATATTCCGTCAATTTAATTACATACTTTTTCTTGAATGAAAGAATATTGTCTCTAGTATACTTTTCAAATAAATTCCTAAAATCTGCTCATGTATTCTCATATCAGCAAAGATCTATATTACCTCAGAGCGCCTTTCCATTTTGACCTATACTTCTTATGAGGGTTTTCATAGTTCAAGTAATCACTTAACATTTACTCTACTGAAATCCCTCAAGTACGGAAGCTCAGGGGAGAAAGCTGCTTTAAAACAATTTTTATGACTTTATCGGTGGGAATATTTGTGAAAATGAAAGTTACGTCTAACCTTGCCGGAGTATAGTCAGAATTTGGACGCTCCTTATAATCTCTCCAGTGAATGGAAATTTTTCTTCACACTGTGCCAATTCCCGGTTGTCGGACTGGAAAGAAAAGCATAATATTTACAAAAGCTGGACAAGGAGGTTTGTGCAGTTTCGAGAGCTCGTACCTTCAGCCAAAACTCGAACTGCTCCCTCTAAGTAGGTTGTAAATTTTTCCCAACTACACCTTTTCTAACCAAGAATCTAAAATGTCCCACTCTTATCTCCTTATTTGAATACGAACTTTATAATATTATCATGACGCTAGACAAATTTAAAAGAGCCATTATGAAAATACCTCATTTTTTCTAAATAACATTGCTTATCTAACAAGACCTCTTCCCGTTCCAAGTCCGACTTCAGTATCCTAGGAATAGATGTGTCCGATTTTGTATTATTGTCGATAAAAATATTTTTGAAGCAGAGTTGCCTGTGGATGTTATTGCAGAAAAACACATTGGCAATGTTTCAAATAACACCTCTAACTGCACTGGAAAAATCAACGGAAGTTTTTTACACTGCCTGATTTAAAAGAAAAACTTTTTAAAGAAATTTTTCGCACAATTTGGTTTCGAACACAGCAGCGTCAATTTCAAGCCGTAATTAAGTGCTTTGGATTCAACTTCAAATATTAGAACATGCGATGAAAATTTTAAATGTCTTTACCAAGCGGAAGGGACTTGAACCTGTCTGATAAACGCAATCTGAAAACTTCCTTTCACGAATGAAGTTTTAATCAGACTCTTAGGAGTGTAATGCATCGCAGAATTATACATCAAATGTTTTTCGCTTTCGATCAATCAGAGATTCTTAAAATCCATTGTATTTTAAGCAACTCGTTTCATTGAATGATTCAAATCTTTTGAAATTAAATGAGGCTGATATCAACAGAGCTGGCAGTCATTTTGCTATGCACGAGTATCCGAGACTCTATAATGGGTATTCTCCAATACTGAACTTGTATAGACAAAAATTGCGAGCAAGTATGAGTATCTCCCCGGCCCCTCTCCCGCCCACCTCCACTCCGAGCACAGGATGGTTGTCAATTATTTCCCTGAGAAGAAGCTGCCAATATCTCTACGTTCCATGTCGCCCAACACGATCAACTGGAAGCAGGCGATATTGTTCATTTTTTATGGAATATTGAACATCGGTCTACATTTGCTCTTTGGTGGTCGTTCTATTATTCTCACCCTAGAACAGCGGCTTCTTCTTGCACTTCATTTTAATCAATTGAAATGTCTCTGATGATGTACTACTGTTTATTCGAAAAAAATTGATAACCTACCGTTAATGTGTTCTTACTCCTGCTCTAGAAAGACAAAGTCAAAACCTAATCTACAGGGTCTTTCGGATAAATTCAAACAAATTTTCTTTGTATAATTGAATCCTATAAAGACTCAAGGAAATGGGAAACTAACACATTAAAATTTTACAGTATAATTAGCAGATAAGTTATTTAAAAGTTGTGCTAAAAAATGTATGACAAAGAAATGTCAAGTTTTACAGTATAATTAGCAGATCAGTTATATAAAAGTTGTGCTAAATAATGAATGACAAAGAAATGTCAAGTAGTTTCATTGAATTTTATTCCACATTAAAGGCCACTTCGACTCCTCCCTCCGACCCCTCTGACTTCCATTCAGCACACATATCCGTGCTTAAAGGAAAACAAATTATGCAAAGCTATGTATATTGCGTCAATAGTTTGAAGAATTATTTCATCGTTAAATTAATCTCTAAATTAGGTTTAAATTGATGTCAATAATGGAATATAGAGCTTAGAAGCATTTCATTTGAAGGTTCTCACTCAGGGGATCAGAGACCTACGGTTTCGTTTTTGATTGAGCGAAAGTACTCCTGGAAAAATACTCCCAGCTTACCTATTTGACTGACCGAGGCACCCGTAGTTCAAAGATCCTTCCAGCAGTCCTACTGAACCATTGGTGTCGATCACAAGTGCCATGCGCTGCGTGCACCGTGCGTGCACCGTGCCCAGCCCTTACGAAGAACAAATAATTAATGTATTACGAGTACAGTGCGCGAACTTGAGCCCAAGAATGGAAGTGGCTACGTCCCGATAAGTCACCTAATCTTTCGCGCACCGTCCAATTGGTCGGATAGTGCGAACAGTTCTCGGTGAAAATTAATCTGATGATCTGAATTGCCATGGATTGAGGTATGATGCTGCCATGCTTCATTTAACAGAGTTCAAAGTGACTAAGATCATAAAAGTGATTTCTAAGAAGATATGATGTCAGGGCCAAGCAACGGAAGGATTCCGTAAAGCTCTAATTGTGGGGGTTGTCCGGTCATAAAGCTCTCGGCACTCCGACCACCTCAGGAATTAAAACACGCAAACAACCAATAGGTTTATTGTTTGCATATATGGAACAAAAATATCTTAACTTATAATAAGCAACGTAGGGTGTAGAAGGAGAACCGTGATGGTGGGCGTGTACAACAGCAGCGGGCTACGGAACCCGTGAGCAGGATAGGGGGGCACACAGGACCCGTGAGCAGGATAGGGCACGCAGGAGCCGTGAGCAGGATAGGGCACGCAGGTGCACCAGGCAACAAGCTAGCGAGTGAGCAAGTGAGACTACACGAGCAAGCAACAAACTCGAGCGTGGCTCCCCATGGCACAGAGTAAGTCCAGCCTGCGGGCAAACTCACCACTTTAACACTGTTAGCGGATAGCTAGTGTCAACCTCTAATCATCGGCGAGGGAAAATCTCATGAGCAGGTCTAACAGTAGCTGGCTTCAAACCTGTGACAAAACTCAGTAGCCAGGAACGGCAAATGGAGCAGAAAGAAATAACAAATACAGTATATAAATATACAGTAAGCAAAAGAGAAGGCAGTAGACAAAATGATGATGAGATTGGATTAAACAACCAGCCAGTCCAAACCTCCTTATCCGCAACAAAAACAAACATCGGCATCTACGGATGCTTTATTTCCAATTGAAGCATGATACATATCACCTTTTACATTGGTTTTTCAAATGCCTTATAACTAACACCAGGACGCCATGACGCTTTCCCCCGGTCAAGACCGGTACCCATTTCAGACACCTGGGGAGAGTGGAGCCTTGTGCTTAGAATTTTTCTCCTAGACCCAACAGAGAAAATCGCCACCAGCGCCGAGACTCGAACCCGGGTCTCCCCGCACGGAGTCAGGTCCGCTACACACACGGCTATGACGAGTTAAACAAAGGCGATTCAAAGAGAGGAAGGAAAAAGGCACCACCTAGCATAGCGTTAAAGGTAACGCGGAATCTATGTAGAAAAGGCACAAAACAGTTAACTGAAAAAAGAAGATTTCGAACAAGATCAAGTTGACGTAGACAGTAGTAGGTGCTTAAAACAGAACAGCAATGAACCGGAAAAAATGATGGTCCTTAACGTAACAAAACATTTAATTTTAACAAAAGAACGCCTACCTAACTCTCAGCTCGAGCCCTCACATCACAAAAAAAACGCTTAGCCAACTTATATGTCAGAAATGGTGACACTATCCAGTGCTTACAACAGTTAATAATCTTCAAGTCTAGAATGAACAAAAACACAAATTAGAGACAGGGCACACAACTGCTTGGGCCACAAGAAAAAGTACTTATAACGCACGTTGGAACGAGACTACAGAAGGCTCCCTCCATGATCACGAAAAAATGTACTTATTTGCAAAACATCGCAGGCTGAATAGAAGGTTGATCTATATCTTATAAAGTCACCGGGAAGAAGTGCGGAAGGCCGGTAGCGTCGCCTCTACATTTGAATTTCTAGTTTTTGCTCTTAATTTTCAATAAATTTTACACCGACAGTGAATATTTCAAGTAAAAATATATTCGATACTTCTGTCGTTGCAAATAATGACTGGCTTTTCAAAACTGGACGCAGACAGGATAACTTATGCCGTTTCTAACGACTCCACGGCATTTTTGATTTCCTCCTTAATTTAAGACTGTGATGCTGTTGTGAGGGCTTTCTGAAGCGTTGGCCTTAATTGCAACCTAAGTAATTCAACAGGTTCAATAAATGAAACTGTTGAATGGCGCTGAAATAATTAACAATTAGGCACGGACCCGAGTTCTTTACTGCTCTCCTCTACGCATGCCGTCTGTGACCGAAAGATCAATTTAACCGTTTGTCTTTAACAGCGGATTCATGCAGCTGATGCGAGGCGGAAAGCCAGAACCCACATAGAATCGCATATCTGACCTTGTAAGCAAGTCAACGGGTTTGCTCCCTGTGTGGGCAAGAGCAGATCCTGTTGAAACACGGTCATCTTATTTGATATAATGGCCTTAACCGTGTGACGGCGGGTTAAGACACTGTATAGTTAGACTTAGCATTCACTTTTTCGTTTTTTGTCTGGAAAGAAGGGCGCACATAAGTCACCCTCTTTCGAAACCACATACAGGGCCATGTCGCAATCTGGTTCTTAGTGGACGTCAGCGTTCGACAAGGCAATCCAGCGATTTTACGTCTGTTACAAGCTCCATCAACCGTTAATTCTTACCAGAAAATAATTTGATGATCGACTTGTTGGTTTTCCCAAATGAACCTCTTCCGTCTCATCTCAACAACTACACTGTTTGATTGACACTGTTTGGGTTTAACATGTCTTTTGAGGCTGACTACAAAGCGAGGTTTGCGAGTTCTATTTTTTCTGGCCATGAGGGTGGCTTTGCATTCTTCACTAGATTCATCAAAACCCTTACAGGCAATGTAAACTGTATCTAGGATACCAGCGAGATTTTGCAATAAAGGCTGGGTTTCACCCCGTGCTGCGGAGTACACAGATAGTTGAACATTTCGACTGCTCCACTGCGAAATGTTTATGCAATGAACGCGACCTGTAAGTCGCCGGTTTCATTTAAAGCTGAGCATAACCGATGTACTTCAGTGTTGCCAATTTATTATGGGATCATAATTACCGAAGTCTTAAAATTTTACAGATTTATCTGAAAAGTCCAGATAATCTTCCCAAAGTTTGAGGTATGGTTACGATTGGTATAAGTACGACGATGAACATCTAACTAAAGACTGAAAAGATTGTTTGAAAACGACTCAAAAATACTTCGCCCTGCAATTTGTTTGGACATGGACGATAAAATTTTTAATGCAGTCAGGACATCTACAGGTGTGGCCAATGATTTTGAGGAAAAACTTTTTTTCCAGGGATTTATTTCAGAATATACTTATGCCTAATCGTTATCATGATGTAGCAAAACTACTTAGAAACGAGGTTTAAAGCTACAAAATAACGTGGAATTACTTAAAAATTGACCAATTTTGTTTTTCCTAAAATACGGAAAACCAATTCGTGCTGGTTTAATTATCTTTTTTTTTTGTTATAAAAAATTTTCTTTACCAATTCAAAATCATGGTGATTTTAGAAGAAATTAGGAAATCCATCATTCTTCTCCATCAGAGTGATCTATAAAAAGAGGAAATTGTTGTCAAGCAACTTGCTTCATCGTCAACTGTCTACAGATTGATAAAACGATTCAACGAGATAAATTTATAGGCTGAAGAAGATCGTCGTCGGTTCGTTAAGATGGAGCTTTAGTGCGCTACTCGTTACGGGAAAGGACTGCCAGCAGTTCAGAGCTTGTGCTAGAATGGGAGAGAGATGGCGTCCATGCCTCAGCGTGAACTGTTTGACGTTGACTCTTCGACGGACTCGCTTCAAGAAGAGCTACGAAGAATCCTCTGTTAAATTGACGGTGAAGAACATCAAAGACCGGCTCCATTTTTGCAGGAGGTACCAAAATTGAACTGCTAAATAATGGGGCAAAGTCACTTTATCAGATAAATCTCCGGTCCCCCGTTTTGCCCCTTCGAGAAAAGCCTCGTGCGAAGGAGAAAAAGCAAGAGATCTAAACAAGGAGTAAGTCGTTCCAACGGTCAAGCATCATGCTACTCTTCACGTCTGGGGTTACTTGTCAGGTAAGGGAGCTGTAGCACTGACGATTTTACCCAAGACACAGCAATGAATTCGGCCTGGTACCTGAAAGTCTTAAAAGATCATCTCCTTCCAACGATAGCTGGTCAGTTTTCCGACGATGAGGTTTACTAACATGGAGGCGCTGCCTGTCATAATGCAAGTGTGGTTGAGAAGTTCCTTGATGACAATGGAGTGATTTTAGGTCCTTGGAATTGAAATTCCGCCCACCTGAATCTGATGGAAAATTTATGGTCGATCATCAAAAGTCGAGTGAACAAGAAGAAGCCAACTAATTTAGCGCAACTTGGAGCGTTAATTGGGAAATAGTTAAGGTCCTTTGATCATAATATAACTGAAAAATTAGTAAACCGCATACCAAGGCTCATCTCAGCACTTCTGAAAAAGAGTGGTCAACATTGCAAATATTGAGGATAAGTACTTTTTAGTTTGCAGGATATTAAAAAATCTTTGTGGGCAATTTACGTTTTTTTTTATTTTTTATACTTTCTTCCTGAAGCAAGCAATTAAAAAATACCCAAGACAACACCTTAGTTTAATGAGAAAATAAAAAACTCACTTTCCCAAAAATCACTGGCAACACATGTATATTACCAAAGTAATTAATGGCCGCTTACTGTTTATAATGAATAAATGTAAGAGCTTGAATTGCAATTTCGAAGCTTAAAAATTAGTGCATTTTTTATACTTAGAAGGGACTGAGTAACTTTCAGAGTTGATTTTCTGAAACTTATTTACCACATGCATGTACATTATTGTGTTACGTTCAGGACACAAGAATGATCTCGGATCTAACAATAAACATTGTTCGCAACAAAGATCAAATAAGCGAAGAAGCTTCATTTATTACATCTATCAGAAGAGTTTCAGGAAGAGTGTAATATTTGAATAATATTAATAGAATTAGCTAAGCATTTGCGACATCTAAGCTAATTTCAAACCCGGAGATAACACTCTGGCAATTTAAACCATGTTTTTCTATCTCATTATCTGTTTTTGATGATGGTGGCTTCTTGGCTAGGATTTCTTCTCCCCCTTTATTCACTGTAAGGAATAGAACTTGGAAACGATCATTTGTTTCAATATTCGTGTTTCACTTTCATTATATATTTTAAATTGAGCTTTCATTTTATAAGCAATTTAAACCTACGTTAATAGATCTGAGCTTAATTTTGAAATTTAATTAATCGCTGGATCGGCACAACTATTAAAAATGAAACTATAAAATTTGATTCCATTAAAAAATACTTAATTTGAATGACTGAGCACTGTAAATATCTTCGTATTTTTAGTCATGAGTGTTTCCGTTATGGTAACTAATTCGACTTAAAGTTAATTTTGCACGTTGAAATTGCCGTCATTTTTGAATATTTATCGAGTGCTCAACATGAACCAGCATATAGAATGCTTGTAAAAAACTTTTGGGTTCTCAGGGAGCGTAAAGGGTTTTTGGTAAACGCGCAAGCTTTATCCAAACGGGGTCTGTGACAATAGAGTACAAAAACTTGAAAATGTAGCACTAAAAAAATTAAAATCAACATTTCAATTTAAAAAGTTATGCATTTTAATTAATTATGTAAATTGATTCAACGAAGAATATTAACCCTTTACCATCAAAGTAGATTTCAAAATACATTTTCATAAGCAGCTTTAATACAGTTTATTCCTTGTGAAATTTGTGCCCTAAAGTGTTCTTCGAAGTTCATTGTCCAGTGGCAGTCACTAACTTATTGTGATGGATACATGATGCCGGTGCCAGTTTAATGATAGTGGTTGTGATAACGGTAATGTGAGATAAAAATTCGTTCGTCAAAGGGTTAAAACCTCTCAAATACGTGAAATCTATTTAGAAATTTTTACACGAAATGAAGTATGCTATGATAGACAAGGAGGAAACATTAAAATCTTACCGAAATAATAGCCCCTTTCGTGCTGACTCTTCCGTGGATTGCCAGCAAATGAAAGGCCTAGAGCGCACACCGACCTAAATGCGCCTAGACTAAAGTGTGCTTATCACACGCGCATGAGAATTGCTACAGTGCTCAAATTGTGAAATTTTTAAACAGGTCATCAGAGCAAGTGATTTATTGTATGTTGGAGCTGGCTAATAGCTTTTTGTCAGTGCGGATATTTTAACAGTTTTCCTCAATAGCATGATGCGAGACTCTGATGATATATTTAATAAATGCGTAAGTTATTTGCCTTAAAAGGATTTCGTGCGCTCTATATCACATGGTGTGATTCACTTGTGAAAAGTTTCATTGGATTTGCATGGCTTCACGCTTACTTGATCGCTCTCACTTGTCTTCAAGAATAGTTGGAAGAAAATGGTTTGTTGTTGATGGACAAAGGCATGGGTTATAAAAATAAATAATCGAATACTAAGGTTTTTGAAGTATAGGCATTAAAAAACAGTCAGAAAAGAATTTTCTTTACCATACGACACACAAAGAAAAATTTGTAGAAAATCATCAATATTGAGATTTGTCTGCAGTTACTAACTCAAGTCATGCCTTATAGTTAGTAGAGATGGGAGTTAATCTAACAACTTTTTTGAGTGAATACAGATAGTAGGGAGTAATAGTTTATTCACAGTTGTAGGGATAAGTAAATTTCAATGAACATCGTTCTTAGTACTTCTATCGAACTCATGGTTTTTTGTGTTCCTTTCCTTATCAGTGCTTTAAATCATTTTGAATCCATTGAATATTTACCGGTGCAGAAAGGAAGAGTTATTTTCATTCAAGTGTACATAACAAATTAAGTCTACTTAATCAAAAGTATAACTTTATTTTAGGTGTAAAATTGTCTGGCCTGTGTTCAAAATAACTCTCATAAAATATATACTGGAAATGACTTGTTCACTGAGATGAGAGACATTTTTTAAAACAATAGTTTTTATCGATTTTTTTAGTCTAATTTCGGTTCCGCGAATGAAGCTTCGGAGACCCTGCTGCCTTTTTAGCCATTTTAGAACTTACAGTCTTTTCAGTGAAATGGTTATTTTATGGCTTCGAATTAGTTGTTAAATTAGTTTCTCATGCAATTTTTCGTGCTGCAAGGTGAAATGTGTCAGTTATTACCGAAAGTATAATGTACTTGATGCACTGGCGTTGTTGATTGTCTTATAGCAATATTACATTGGTAATGATTTGACAGGATCGATTGTTTGAGTAATTCCAAATATCTACTTAGTCAGTATGAATAAAACCACAAACGCATTGAATAAAAACATTTACTCATGGCATTCAGACCAGCTGGTTTCGACTAAAACAATGTCATTATCAATGATTACCATCTGTAAACCGAAAAAACATACATACCGTTTATTTAAAGTAGAGAAATATATAGCAGTCACATATAAAGAAATTCTAAGTTATAGTGAATAGAGGAGCGGCAGATTGGTCAATATTTAAAACAGGCCTATATAAGTTTAAAAATGTACAATGACTCTAAAATTCGCAAATCAGTATTGGAAGTACAATCTAAAATTTTAAAATGATTCATAGATAGAGGATGGTTGGTGCTGTCACAGTGCTGTCTAGGGGATGAATGAGGTGCGACTGAAAGCGGGAGTTTGGTTCGGAAAGATTTGCCCAGATGTTGATAGAATCTAATGGTGGACTGCTTCTGCGTACTCCCAATGTAGGAGCTCTGGCAAGCTCCGCATTGAAATTCATAAATAATATTGGAGAGTAACACAGAAGGCAGCCTGTCTCTGAATTGAAAATTTTTTTTATAGAGTGATTATTCTTTAATGATGTATGGAAATCCAAATGTGGGTAATACTTCGCTAAAACATTACTAAAATATTTGGTCATTGAGTATGAATTTGGACCAATGAATGGCAGTGATACGAATATCTTCCGCTTATCCACCGTGTAAATCGGAGGTCTCGGTACAAAAATTCTGTTAAGGAATTTACGAAGAATATTGTCAAACATCGTATGAGGGTAACCATTATTTTTAAAATAGGCACGGTGAAAATCAGTTTCTTCTGAAAAAATGTTCAGGGAAGATGTAAATGAATATGCTCTATGAATATGCGTTTTGATACTATTGATTTTGAATATAGTTACTCAATGATTATATAGTTACTCAATTATTCTGTTACTCAAATTCATACTCAATGACCAAACATTTTAGTAATGTTTTAGCGAAGTATTACCCACATTTGGATTTCCATTATCATTAAAGAATAATCACTCTATAAATTTTTTTTTTCAATTCAAAGACAGACTGCCTTCTGTGTTACTCTCCAATATTATTTATGAATTTCAATGCGGAGCTTGCCAGAGCTCCTACATTGGGAGT